>JAHDVE020004803.1:0-40171 GCA_022606495.2 Halesus radiatus | reverse complement strand
AAAATAATATTTCTTTATTTCTAATACAAATAGCTTACAATAAAAAACACACAAATTTTTTGTAGACCACTTTTATTTTATTAACACTGTACCGGTTTCGGAAGCACCTTTCCTTCGTCAGGAGAATATTATAACTAACTTATGATGTAGAATATTGACAAGACATGGAAAATTTTAGGTGTTGGAGTGGGTAGCAAATGGGTACGGGTAATTGCGGGATTTCCGGGAAGAACGGAGCGGTTTATTGGAAAAATATTAAGAATGGGACTAAAAGATGAGTTACCCTACCCATTTGCTTACCCCCCACATCAACACCTAAAATTTATATGTCTTGTTAAAAGTTGTATGTTGTCTTTTTTCAAAAGGCCCATACTTGTTTGCAAATCACTGCTAGAAATAACCAAAGCAGTATCATCCGCATACACAAAGTGTTTTTTTTTCATTTATTGGAAACACAAACAAAATATTTACAGAAGAGCATCATACATACTTCTTTTATAATTTCTTCAAACGATTAGTATTCATTAATTGATAAACTAAAGTTCTTAAAAACTTAAGACTAGATTTTTGTGCATAGCGCAAAGGGTAACAATTATTTTTATAAACAATAATTATTAGCCTGAAACACTCATTCAAATTGAAAAAAACCTTTCCGAGCAAAGATAAATGTCGCCGACAGGACTCGAACCTGCACTTTTCTGATGTCCGGTCAGATGCTCTACCGTTGAGCTACGTCAGCTTATCGCAAACATTATTAGTATTATTAGTATTCACTTTGTGGCGTCATTATTAATGTATTAATCAAAAATATACTTTGTTTAGACCACATTATAAATATACATAAATATCTACATGTTTCGACAGCAATGCTATCGGTCATTATCAGGAATATATGAATACTAAAAAATTATCATATTTTTTTATAAATTTTCGCTTTTTTAGCTGTATTTGCGTCTTTTATAATTTCTTCAAACGAATTTTACAAATAATATATTGCTTAAGTTTTCATTTCTAAGAGATAAATTCTAGTATAATAACGATAGTTGACAGAAAATTTATTTAAGCGTAACCACCCATGGCTAACTCGAATCCTAATAATTAAAGATTTCGAAATACCATCGAACAACTTTTCCACAATAATCCTTTTTTAACGTAATTCTTTGACGGTAATTTTTTACATTATTTTTTATTTTTATTTAATTTTTTTTACTGTTTAATATCAATTAAATACAATGGTAACTTGTACCCGCTAAACCACTGCAAGTAACTTATCAGTAGGAGTTAGTTCAATAATATTATATAATACAACAATATATGTACACGCATGTTTTGATCGATGACACAAATATTTAAAAAAATATATATTAAAACAGTTTTGTTATAGAGGTATTAGACTCCAATTACATAATGTCGATTTAAATAATATTACAAAAATATCAAAATATCAGCAAGTATTAAATACATTGAGAAATAAAAAAAAAACAGTAGTACAGTTTTGTTACAGTGAGGATAGACTTAATATAATAGTAACACCTAAATCATTTTAAAGACACCAGCAGCTATCAAGAAGATATACAAACAAGGAGACCATCATTTTTGCTCAATAGACAATATAAGAAAGAGCAAAATAGCATAAGTACATAACAGCATAAAAACTAATAGTTCATTTTTATTCAATTTTTAATTATTTATTGAAGTTTAAAAACCTCATTGTAATATCTTAATCATTGAAGAAGATAGTGTCTATCCGAGACACTATCTAGTTTGCAATTGTGTTCGTGAAGAACTTTGAAATCATCATACAGATAGCTGCCAATAAATGGGAATAAAAATGGAGGATAATATTAACAAGTTTTGAATTTGAGATATAAAATTGACGAAGATGGCATAAATTTAACTGGTCTCATTAGGTAAGTTGTTAAAGCGGTTGTCCCGGAAAGACAGAGGTCCTGGGTTCGAGTCTCTGAAGTGACTGATATCTTTTTATTTTCTGTGGTTTTTTTCGGTTTCATATTTCATATAGGTTATGTTAATATTATCTTCTTCAATGATTAAGTTAATTTTTTAGGCTACAAGTATCGCAATAAAAACTCGTGGTGTTGTACAGCGTGAATAGCACTTTTCTTTAATCTGATCCTACTGATGACCAAGCGTAAAGCGACAATACCCAATTATCTATTAAGCCAAGTGCACAAAACATCTGTTATTTAGAATTTAACGAAGTTTTTTTATGGTGTTTATGGCTACTTCCAACGAATTTAATTTTTTTGTAAAATTAAATTATTTCGAAAATGTATTAAAATAACAACGAAAATATGGACGATTTTAAACAATTTGTCATATTAAATTCGGGACACGGTTGAAACGGACAATAATACTGGCACTTCAAAATACCCAAGTTGTTCCCAAGCAATATTTCGTGTCCCTAAAACTCGTGTAAATATTCTATGAATTTCTAGAAACAAGTGGCTATTGGCCAGTGGCAGGTGTGTGTTCACACACATCCCAAATAATTTGTTTCCAATCTCACCCCTAACATAAAATTTATTAAATACGGATGAATTTCTGAAAATAATACTTATTTGAACTAAAATAAACCAAAAGAGAAATAAATCCATCAATATTTTAAAATAAACCAAAAGAGAAATAAATCCATCAATATTTTATAAGCGACTAAATTGATTCATTTACTTATTTATTTGCGGATTATACGAAACACGAGTAGTCAATTTATGACGTTTTATGTGTGTTATGTGAAATAAAAATATTAATAATAGTACTGACGAGTAGGACAAAAAATATGCTTTGAAAAAATAATGTCAAGTAAAACCTCAAACAAGGTTATGATGAAATTCATGACAATTTTAGTAATATTAGCATATTATTTTTAACAATTATTTTTATAAACAATAATTATTAGCCTGAAACACTCATCCAAATTGAAAAAACCTTCCGAGAAAAGATAAATGTCGCCGACAGGACTCGAACCTGCACCCTTCTGATTGCCGATAAAATATTATTTTTAATTTACGTTCTAACAGAGGCTGAGTAGCTGAGAGGTCAAATGTTATATTATGATCAATTGAAGAAAATTATACCACTGAAAGCATTATAACTGAAGTACGATTGTTAATAAAATTACATACATTTTTATTTTTTTAATATTAATCTCTGAACAAATCTATCCGTACTTGTATTTTGTTCACAAATAAAGTAGCAGCTTTTTCTGTAAATTTGGACGCCCAGAAAACAAACGATAAATAACGTTGTTCAACAACCACATATTTAACATTCACTAATAATTGAGTATGGGATCGATAATTAGTTATAGTCCGAGGTCCCCTTCACATTAAGGACCCTGTGTAGGTGTAAAGGGTGGATGGTGCGGGGTGGGCTATGGTGGGGTAGTTTCATTCTCACTCAGACTAATCAAATAACCCCATGTGTCCGGCTGCGAAGGGTTCCATTCCTTGTGTGTCCGGCGGCCATATAATTGATTTTACGTATTGAAATGCGTTTATAACCTCCTCTCAGGATATGTTTCACATTTCAGACTGATGTCCACCACTGAAATGGACCTCCAGTCAAAGCGCTCGGGGGGGATTTTTGCTCAGAATCGTTAATAGTATTGGCAGGAATATATAATATAGTGTCCCTATATTATACCTATATTTTCAGTGGAGTATGTCTAAATACATAGTTTATCCTAACTTCGTTCGTCACAGAACAGATGTCCAGTGAGTCGTTTTTTGATATGACACGTTTTGCATTAACTTTCAACAACTTCAAATGTTAATAAATATTCTGTTTTTTCATTAAGGATTTATAGTTCAAGTTGAAAATGTAAATATCTTGGTTTAGATTCACGTCAAATACATTGCTTTTTAGATTTCTCTTCGTTACGTGAAAGCACTAAATTATTTACGTAAGCATATTTTTACGGTCCCGAAGAAGGTTGAGTTGAACCGAAACCGGTCGACAATGTATAAATATAATCAAATGGTTCAAAACAAAGAAAGAGTCTCAAGTAGTCACATTTAACGTAATTTTCATAATTAATAACAAGGAGTAGAAACTATAATTTCACAATGACACAAAAAAAGGAATTGGATAGATAGCTATATTTGTTTCAGTAGATATGTTTCCGAAAGATCTTCACCATTGTAGCACATATGTCAAAGGAATATTTACACATTTCTCTCTACCTCAGAACTGTGTTTTTCTTATACAACTTTCAGGCAAATGCTGGGGAATAATTTATGAATTAAATTTTTTATAAGATTTAGCACCAGGATACTGTAGCTCTACCAAAATTGTAATATAATAGTAGTTTGCTGTCTATGAGATTTTTTTTTTCAGAACTTTTCATGCTATTCCAAGAATCAAACCTGCGACCTTCGAACTTAAAATCAAATCTTTTTACCGTTAGTTTTTCAGGCCGTCAGTTTATTGCAGTTTTGTACTAAGCAAAAAAATATATTAATCAGTTTATTTATCCACTCTACGAGAATTTATACCCGGAAACCCTATGTACAAATACGCAACCACTTTAATCTGTATGGTATGATGCTCCTACCTGAATCAACTCACCCCTGAACAAATTCCGATATCATATATTAAGAGTATGTGTCTCTATTGACGAAACGTTCAAACCACCGCAACTCCATCTTTACGAATAGCAATTACAATAGAGGTTGCTTCCCACACGATCGTTAACTGCGCCATACATCTTCCATCCACCTCCTGTGTTAGTCTGTGTCAATGATGAAATAATTGTTACGGTTTTGGTTCTCAGTAACAGGAAGGAGCGCTACAATGAAACATCAGCAGTACTATGAATCTAAGATGGCTGCCTTTATTTTCAAACTGTTATTTCAATCGTACTTTTAAATATTTGTTTTTACTGCAATTACTATTGAAAATACAGTCAAAAATACCTTACAGGGCGGATAACTCATGGCTAGTCTAGATATTCGGAAGATCCAAAAAAAATCAAGATAGAAGCGAGATAAAACCAAGAAACAACCAAGAAATAATTCAAAAAGAGCCAGGATAGAAACAAGAAGAACCGCGAGAGAACCAAGAGTCGTCCAAGAGAGAATCAGAAAAATCGAAGAAGAACCAAGAGAAACCCGAAACAATACCGCGAAATATCCATGAGGGATCCAAGATAAAACCAAGAGAGAGGATCTACTGAAACATGATGGATCAGCATAACAATCGGTCAATTTATGGCATGGGACCGAAGACAATAGAAACAGCTTTGAGAGGCTTTCATCCATCTATGAATGAGCAGTTGGCTACTAATGATGGTTTTCGCTCTTTTTTTACTAATATAATATGTCAAATAATAATGATCAGATTTTTTAAATATTTTAATCACTACGAGGATCAGTAAAATTCTCGAGTTAATATAGCCATTAAAAGATTGACACATCCTACAATCTGCTCGTATTATAACCATAAATATAGGGTTCAGAACCCATAACTTCTATAAGGTTATTTGAGTATGCGTATTGTCACTTTGGACGCGCTAAATATCCCATTCTCTGAGAAAAAAATCCATGGCATGCGCTTCGTACGCACTTTATCGCGTTTTGTCATTAATTGTTTGAATAGGACGTTCTTAGAAGGTAGATACCGACAACACATCCTGTATGTTTTTTAATCCAATGAACCTACTCACGTATAATGGTAGAGTGTAAACCATATGCATATGGTTAATGTATGACCACCGTCATAAATAAGGGAATCCTCCTAAAGTCGTGCACAGTTATACGGAGTTTGGAAATAATAACATGTCGATGCCGCTACATTAATTCGGACCTTACCTTATTTCATCCCCCGCTGCAGGGGTGGCCAACCCCCCCAGGGTCTTAATAGAGGGCAACAGGCCATTATCTTTAGTTTACAACCACCGCACATATAATGCGAGGGCCTCTCTATATGTTATGTCGAATGGTGGATGCTCTACGCCATCGCTGTGGTGCTACGGCGTTGCGAGGGTTTTGTTACTGTCCAAATAAAAACTATAGTTTTCTATCAATCCATTTTCTCCTAAGAGTGTACTTAACCAAGTTTCATTCGAAAGCCTTTTTGACACATATATTCGTTATTTATAAATATGTATATTGAATATTTTAAAAAGCATGTTTAGTATGATTGGTTTTAATGCTTTTATCGTTGATTACCTGTAGCACATATTTGTTTTTATGTTAATTTAAGATGATCCTCTAAATAATACGTAAGGCAGACATTACAATGAGCTTCGAACTATGTCAGGTTTAACCGAAGCATCAATGCAATTTGGCCGTGTAAAATATGCTTCTACAGAATACCTGTAATTATTTGGCGTACGAATAAATGCCCAGCCGCAGCCGTAGCAGAATACCTCGGCTCCATATATAAGAGTGGCGAGAGAGGGAGACAATACCGGGTAGGTTCAAAGTAGAGACTTTACGACCGAGGGATTAACCCGAGTAACGAGATTCATTAATTTCTGTCGTTAAAATTTGTCGTTTGCGATTAATAAGAGACCCCACAGGGTGGCCCGGGAGAAATGTACGGGAGAAAGTGTCCGGACACCCGGAGAGGAATTATACACTAGTAATGCGGTAATTGTACAGATTGTTATAAGGTGGCCCAAAGTGGATGTTATCGCTCCGGTCCAACTAACTGTAAGTGTAATTTAAATCTGAGTGGAATCTTGTGAGGCGCAGGCAGGGTCGGTTGGACGGGTGGTGTTGCTAGCACCAACCCCACCCACCGCCCGGGGCTGGAGTGGACCGCTTTGAGAAACTCGGTTATAAGTGTCGTGCGGTCCAAGTGTCCGCCTTTATTTACACTATCGAGTAAATTAAACTCGTGTTTAAGTAGGCGGCGGCCGGCTCGAGAGTTACTTTGTAAGGAATAAGAAGTACAGCGTGAGTGCAACACCCGACTACAAGTAATGTTTGCGCACCCGGCTAGGACGCTGATTGCGGTTTCTTCTCCTGGCCCGGCCCGGTACATTTATAATTAGCGTCGCGACAAATCGGACGGTTCACTGTTGAACCTTTCCTTTAATGGCTAAGATATGGCCGCGGCCCGTCGATAAATTTACAATTTAGCGGGAGCTTTGCCGGGAGAGCGTGAATCTCCCTCTCTTATTGTCCCATAATAATAAAACATTGATTAGCTACAGATAGTCCGGGCGATCGAGCGGACACTACTTCTTACGACTGAATATTTCATGAATCTTTGTAAATAACCAATACAGAAGCGCTGCACTAAAAGACTATGCTCTACCGAGAAAGAAAACTTTTCTAAGTTATTAACGTCCATTTCCTCTTGCCACTAACTGTATCGCCGCTAATAATTAATGCGGGGTCAATCACAAAGACGATATGGCCTCCTTGTCCCGCTCACCCCTTTCTCCGTATATCCATCTTTGTCTTGCGCACACGGTGCTAGGGTTGTCCAATAACAGTTCCTCGATGTACAGGCACGACCACTCACAATCTGGACACTGGATTGTCCGCTTACACCGTTCATACATCGAACTCCTTCTACGTATCGTTCTAATTAAGGAGGTACTTGCATTAATTTATAACTGGATTTTTCATTAGCGCTAGTTGAAATTTTATAAAGAGTGGATATTTAAAAATGAGATATGTTTCATTAGAACAACAGTCGAAATTGAAAATAATCTCGTACCTAATTTTAACGAGCAGAAAACGTCGAAAGTGATATGTACGAATTTTTTTTAATGTTTTCGATTATTAATATATTTTGACGGTATTGTAGATATGAATGTGAATAAAAAAATAAGAGATTTGTTTATTAGTTTTGACTTTTGACTGCCCGAAGTTTGTAAATCTGTACTGTTTAATTAAACCCCAAGAAATAAAAGTAACCCCAACCTATGGTTCTTACATTCTTGTGTTTGAAATTAAACTAATTGAATACATAAACAATAACCGACTTTAAGCGATATTCTACAAAGTTCTATTGATTCATAGTAATATGAAATAAATTCCCTTTTCTAACCCAATGTAATCAGAATTCCCTGAATACTGCTATTCTTGTTTCTGAAATAGTATGGATTGCTATCAGTTTTCATAACATAGGATAAAGTAATCATAAGTAACATATGTTATGCGTTGTTGTTTCTACATACAGGGTGTATCAGCACGTATCCGACAAATTTTAACAAATGATTCTCGAACTTGTTTTGAGTAAAAAAACCAAATAATGTTTCGGACTAGGGTGAAATTTTTTTGGTTAAATAAAAAAAATATCATATTCAAAATAAAAAAAACATCATTGTCATCACTGGTCACTCAGCCGAGTAACCACCTAACCCCCAACCTGATCCTAATTGACCCCAATGACTACCGTATTTTTAAGTTTTTGATTAAAAAAAAGTGACTGGAGACAAAAATACATCTGTACGTTTTATTCCCAATTAGCATAGGGATCACTGGTTAACGTTTTTGGAGTACGTTCTTATACACATGTATATATATTTTTTCCCATAAATCTTTAAAAAAAGCCTTGGTACGAAACATCTACATAATATGTTGGTAGGTGTGGCTGTTTAACAATTTTACATCTTAGACAAGTTTATAATTATTTCTGATCAAACTGTTATATAATCAAATGAATAGGGAATAAATTAAAACAAATAAAATCATTTCAAGAAGTATTACACAATCGTTCAAATTATGAAGACTTTGTTCAAGGTAAGGGTGGGGGTACTTACGCGACGTTTAATAAATACTGTAACACCACATACAAACATTTTTATTTTGCCACGTGTCGGAAAATAGCTGATACGCCGTCCATTCTACTTCCTTGATCTTTGTAAATAACTGTTGTTTTATTCCAGTCGCTTTTTGATATTCCGGTACTATCTGATAGATGTCTAGATAAATATTTTATTTTGGAGGCTAGGCAAAGTATAAAAAAAATAGAAGGTATGTTAGAAGTAACGGAGAGGCAGAATAGGTTCTACAAAATACCTTTTGTGCGAGAAAACCAAGGTATTAAGCGAATTATAAAAAATTTCTGACTTTGACTAGTACTTATTTAACTATCTATGTAACTTATCGTAAAGAGCGTGCCCTAAACCCCAAATCTTGAATATGTTTTATTATCTACTCCAATACGTGAGAGAACTATTTAATTTTTTTTTTACCTCTGTTGGGTTTTTCTAAATCTTAATATCGTAATTTGCTTACTTCAGCGTACAAGATTTTTGTTGGACTCCATGCAAAACGTAAGGCTTCTCGTAATCACAGGTGCTTGAAAATGACAAACACGATGTTTTCATCGCGGGTGAATCCATTGCATTAAGGAATGCAGGTAATTTACTTTTAATGACAGTATTCTTGTTTCCGAGAGGTCACGTTAAGGGTGGTATGAAGACGTCTGCTAATGGCTTGTAGCAGGATGTCTCTCTCCGTTGGAGGATGTAAACTACAAGCGGCTTCAGACAAAAGTCAAAATGCATTACCGTCTTCATTTATTATCCATTCCGGATCCAGTTACCTGTTTTCTGGACCGTTCATGCTGCTAATGTTTGTGTGTGGTAGCTTTACAACTTAAAATTTATTAAAATTTTGATAAATGATAAAACAGATAATCCGGTCATGCGCCTGGTTTGGTGGGTCATTTAAAAAATAAATAAATCTCTTGATATTCCACGATTATTAATATATATATATATTTTTTTTAAGTAAGGCAAACATTCTCGGGTTACGAATAACCTGTTAATATTTGGAAATCTCTTATTGCCGTTAAATTTAGGTCATAAGTAAATCTCTGTAGTCGGTCTAAAAAAGCAGAAAAATTCCAATAATAAATTTCTTAGTTTATTAAAACAAATTTTAAACTTTTTTCCCCTTTTTGACGTGACCGGCTTCAGTCTATCATGGCTATCTTCAGACCGGTACACATATTTTCATTAAACCACATGGTTTTATTATAATGGAATTCCACCACAAATTGTCAATTTCAAAAACACAAATATTAATAAATTAAATATTAATTAATAAATAAATATTTATCAATACATTTATTTATACCAAGATTTAAGAAGGTTAGTGCAATCCCACACATCCTATAGAGACATAATATGTACAAGTAATAACATAAAAAAACAAAATAATGAATAAAAATAGCAAAGAACATAGTAGAATTAGAGAAATAATAAATCAACAATAAATTTAAATAATAAAAGGCGATCGATTTTGCTCTTCTATTTCATTATTGATCCATCCGATTGAAGATCATTGGGCAAATTTCTTACTCCAATTTGCTTCGATACTCAAACCTGAGGCCTGACGGGATTTCATGACGAGAACATTTGTGGAGTGGATAATCCTATCCCTGCCTGCCACCAATGTATAGTGCTCATTATGGCTGCACATCCGGGAACTCGCCGTTCCGCGAACACAGAGGAGGCACTGCAGTACCTCGGAAATCCGAAAATCATACGGTACGTGTTATTGTATTGCATCCGAAGCCTTTCCATGCTTTTATTTTTGAAGCTGGCCTAGAGCTCGCATGTATGTATTCGAGGTGGTACAGAAAGCTAAGAAGAGCGTCCTTTTCACCTGTGAGCTGCAGAGCCGAAATCTTCTAAGCATGTTTGATGCTGTGCCAAATGCTCGTCTCTGTCTGTCAATTTCATAGTAACTTGCTGGTAATGATGGGTCCTAAACGCTAATGGCAAGGTAACGCATGATGACGATATTGATAGGCAGAGGCGAGCACTGAACATAATATCAAACATGCTAAGTGGATACTTCTATAATTTTAAAGAGCTCACCATTAAAAAGCAGAGAGAATATTTTTTGGACCCTCCCCGTATTTGAAGATCAACAGAGCTGTTTTTTTCGGGTTGTAGTTCACGTTAGTTTCTTGTGCGAACTCTTCACAGATCTTATTTATGATGCCATCAGTACCATATTGTATTCGTAGCTTACATCATTGACTCAACATCCACCTACATGGCAGCTTACCCCAGTATTGTTTAACCTATGGATGATTTAATTTCAATAGTTTCATATCTCTTCATTAGTTTTATAAAACTATGATATTTCTATATTATTCACAAATGGGTCACCAAACAAACTAGAGAAACATAAACTTTATCTCACCGAAACTAGCACTCGTATAAAAAGATAGCAGCCAAAATATGGGAATTAATCGAAGATGATAGGAATAATTCTTTGGAGGTTTGATATCGATAAAAATGAAGGAAAGTAATAAGGTCTCAATAGCTCAGTAATTAGAGTGAATAGATTATCAGAGGGGACATTGCAAGTTCTACTGGGAGACGTCGTTATCGCATAATTCATAATTTTGCATAAGATCAAAGACTTGTGTATAATTATAGGAATTATTATCACTTTTTCTATCTAATGGTGTAAAATATTGTGAAAGTTTTCGTGCGAAATAACCTTTAGGTAGGTAATTTAAAATGTTTAAGTCATGTGTGGATTGCCGAATTATACCGCATAGTTTTTCTTCCCATAAAGAGGAGTTCACCCTCGCCCGCCCATTTACGATGGAAAATGGCTCTTGAATATTAAGAAGTTGTAAAAAGGCAGCGTCATATTGTATAAATTCCACTTGAATGTGGCAGGAATTGATAAGGCTAGGGAGAAGGTTTCTATTGGTTAAATTTATCGGTGTTTTGGGTTTTTATTGTTCGGTTTTATGGCTCCTGCATTGTATACGTGCGCGCCCAGCCCGTGTGCCGCTTCGTAAACAACCTGCCAAAGCTATTGAAACGCGAAAATGTAACACTACATTCGGCGAATTTATATCGAGATCGGCCTCATTAATATTAACAAATGCCCTTATGTGTCCCTACCACTACCCCTACTGCTATTGCCAGTACTCCACTGTCGCGGGCGCATTCTTCCGGAAAATACAATTCATTAAACTGTCTTCCTTTAAATTATATTAGGAAATTTTCCAAATGAATACCGAGTAACGAGGAGGCGAGCGCCTGGCCGAGTGGCCATATCGCCCGTGTGGCGGATAAAATAATGTCCGACGCTTCTTTTTCTCTTATTACATTCCGGCCAGGCAGAGAGGGACGGACATTCAGAATGGGGAACGGGGAACGGGGCACGGGGCATGGGGTGTGTTATATGTTATATCGGTGGGGGCGAGGAAGTATGCTGACCCTTCGAGTCATAATGTACCGTCCGTTTATGTACACCGGGCCCATCCATGAGCGTCGCTGCGCGCCTGGGCCAAGCCGCCGGACCGGCCGAAGTTGATGGCGCTAATGTACGTCCATGCATGAAATGCTTATTATACATCGCACGTTCTATGGCTTTCCATATTCCGCTGGAGTGCGAGATGTCCGATATCCTTTTCCCTCGCCCGCCCCGCGCCGGGCCGGAAAGAGAAAGAGGCCACCGCATAACGGAAAATTGTAGCTCGCTCTGTCCGGCGTAGGTCGGTCGGTTTAATATATGGCTGGGGTATTTCCAAGTCATATATTATAGCGGCGTATGCTTCATACATATTGCGGAGATCTTGTCTGATGGGAACAAATGGGAAGGAAAATTTTGGCGGTGAAATTCATTCAAATGGAAGAAAAAAGCTTAAGAAAAATGGAACGCCATTTCTCGCAGCTGACAGTTTGCCCGATCGCATCCGAAGATATATTTATCAAGCGCGATGGAAGGTACACTGCAATTTGTTTATATTTATTGCACAATTTCTTATCTGAGAAGAACAAATAAACTATTACTAAGTGTTGAATTCGAAACTGAGAAATGTACGTTCGTCTTGTTATTGCTCAGCAACCCCTTTTGTATTGATTCCTAGTATTTACGTGCTACGCGATATTATAAATAAATTTATAATATCGCGATAATATAATATAATATAATAATAATCAAAGCAATATTTTCTTTATTCCGGAATGATAACCAACAAACTGATGACAAATTGTTTCTAAAACATTTATCAAGGCCAATTAATTTGTTTTACCTACTCTTTTCATAAGTTTAACACAAACAACTGTTATTTTTTAGTTAAGGGTAAAATTAAAGTACTACCCGCTGTGTTATGAAGCGCGAGAATGAATATCACAGAACCTCCACGCATTCTTGTGCTTTAACAAAGCTTTCATCTCCTCTTGTTAAGTTTTTCCTATGCCATTTTTCCCCTCGTAACATTATATCGTGTGCCGCGTACAGTTAGTTTGTGTCGGGTCCACAGTGGGGCGCCACTTCGCCTTATTTAGAAGGTACAGTAACATCAAACTAACGGCCCAACTACATACCTCGCACGTATTAACATTTCACTGCGAAAAAACAGGTGAAACCCACCACTATCACGGGGCTTTGTCTTTAGCACTCGTGTGATACCCATTGCTTTGCTGGTCGTTATACGGAGAGCGTGTAGTTTTGTGGGATCGTTAAACCTTTTACAAATAATGCGCGAGCCAAATTATTAATATTGTACATGTAATTATAGTGAAACGACTACTTGACGTATTAATGAAAGAAGCTCAGCATTTTAAAACAAATTCAAATTAATTGATAAACTAAAGTTCTTAAAAACTTAAGACAAGATTTTTGTGCATAGCGCAAAGGGTAACAATTATTTTTAAAAACAATAATTATTAGCCTGAAACACTCATCCAAATTGAAAAAACCTTTCCGAGCAAAGATAAATGTCGCCGACAGGACTTAAGGTGAAAATATAATAAAAACAGTAATTATTGAATGAAACACTGGTATATATTGATTAACTTGGCGGGTTTGCGATAAGCCGACGTAGCTCAACGGTAGAGCATCTGACCGGACATCAGAAGGGTGCAGGCTCGAGTCCTGTCGGCGACATTTATCTTTGCTCGGAAAGGTTTTTTTCAATTTGGATGAGTGTTTCAGGCTAATAATTATTGTTTATAAAAATAATTGTTACAAATTCAAATTAATTGGAAATCTCACAATCATTAGAAGGACGGTGACAAGCGTACATTTAATGATATACTCTATAAGCATTCAATAAAAGTATAGATGATTACTTAATTTCGCAACCATTATGTGACAAGAACAATATTATAAAAGACAATATGTATGTTTGTCTTAGGGTGTATTCCTACTTTAGACATTCTATCATTGCTGAGGATCGTGAATCCAATAATTTCTCAGGATCCAGGATCTTACACTCATTATGGTCCTCTACTGAATGGAAAGCCACCAAACGTTTTTTAACGTTTTTTGACCTTTCTGGACGACTTTGGACGATTTTGGGATTAATTTGTTATCATTTGACAATTTTTGACGTTTTTTAGCGTTTTTTGACCATTCTTGACACCTTAGGAAAATTTTACGTATAATTTGTTATCATTTGACAATTTTTGACGGTTTTTCACGTTTTTTTATGGTTTTTAAAGTTTTTTGACAATTCTAGACGACTTAAGAAGATTTTTGTCTTAATTTGGTATCATTTGACAATTTTTGACGTTTTTTAACGTTTTTTGACCTTTCTGGACGACTTAGGATGATTTTCGGTCGTTTGTTGATATTTTGGTCGTTTCTGAGACTTCCATATGCAACTTCCATCGTAGTAGTGTCATTCCTTTTCTTTTCTCGCCGTCCACTTCGCCAGAAATCATAATTTTCTCTAGATTAAACTTACCAAAAAACCTTAGATAACGTTGTAGGCAAAAATAAGCATGTTTTTTTGTTGCATACATTTATCAAATAAACGTTCAAAGGTTATAAAACAAGTTTTTTTTATAATCAGTTAAAAAATATATATAATGTATGGAGAAATAAAATAATAAACTAAATGAATGCAGTTAACAAAAAGTTTTGTTTTTTTTAATATGTAATATATACGAGTATATTACAAAAAAAAACCACATAGGCAAGGCCAGAGAATGGTATATATGACTTGACTTGTGTATTAGTTAATGGCGGTAAAAAAAAATAGTTTTAAATACGTGGTTCTTCTAGAATCTATAGATTTTAACATCTGGCTTTCTATATATGTTATGTGTAATATATATGTTTATCTATTCGTCAACACCACATCTCGGAAGTGTTCATCATATTCCTTTTTCGATAAGATTAGTTTTTATTATTAGTAGTATGTGATTTTAGAATTAGATTATTGTTGCGACAGAAACATTTCAATAAACAAAGTGAATTAGTCAGTGTAATTAGCGATCTGCATTAGTTGGAGAATAATTACCTCTCAACTATAATGTAAGAGTCTACAGTTTCTTAAACTTGTTAAAACTTAGCCTAGGTAGAATCTGACTCCACGTAGCGCGGGTACACGTGTTCATTACAAATACATTGCACTTGCCGCATAACATTCATTCTGGAATTCTCACCAAAGTTTTCACTGAGAAATTAAATGAATTGTCCGTCTTAAATTGCTTTTTGACAAAATTTGTTGTCGCTCCTTTGAAGTAAGTCTTAATGTTATACCGGAAGTATAATGAATAAAGTTGGATTATGTACTGCTTGACTATATTATAACGAACACACCTAATCTACATTGTTGAAATCGATTAAATATTATCTTGAATTTTTTTTTTCTTTAATTGAGTGGTGTAAATTCATAATAACTAAGTTATTAAATAACAAAACTCCGACTTTGTGCCGTTCTGAAGATGCCATAGGAAGCTGAAACCAATTCTGTTGAAAATACGCCGGTAAAATAAGCCATCGTTTTTGACAAATTAGTAAACAGAAATGCGAATAGTGAACGGAAATGCGAAAGTGAGATAGAAGGAGGAGGAAGTGCAAGACAACTCACAGCACACATTATAAAATATTTTATACTAGACACCTTTAAAATTCTATTAATTCTTTATCAAAATGTTTTGTAACTTTCAAGGGAAAAATTACCTTGTTTTGGCCGGATTAAAATGCTTTAAACCGATTTATACTCATATAAGAAGATTGTTATTTAAAACAACCCATTCCAGAAATTTCCTTACAGAAATTTAATTTTCTTCAGAAAAGATAACATGGCCTCTAGCCCACAACGTTTGGAAGAGCGCCTGAAAAAGCGGGTAAAATATTATGAAGGTGGTTGATCCGATCTACCCCTAAAATCTCCCGCCTCTACTCCCCCTGATAAGTCCCTCCCAGCAGAATGATGGACGAGGCGCTCCATCAGTCATTTCGGATCCACCGCCGCTAAGCAGCCTTCATGTTTCGTTTGGGCGGCGATGCATCTTCTTTGGGAAGAGACCCGGCGTGTTCAGTGTTCAGTGTCGTGTCGGCCTGATGGCTATTGAGAGCTTTTCACGAAGAATTCAATGGAAAATAAAGAATGCAAACTAAAATAAATATTTGTAATTTTCCTTTTTTAAACTTATTCTTTACCAAAAATATGTCTAAAAAGGGCAATAATTCATTTCCTTGTATTTAAAATGTTTTTGTAACCAGGAACCATGTAATAAATTGCAAGATTTGATCTACGTTAGTGATCTTTCATTGTACTTTTATACATCACAAAGTCTAAACAAATGTCGTAATTACTGCTTAATGTAGGAGGTTCTTTATAAAATGGCGGAGATTCCAAAACTTTACTAGATACACGAAAAAAATCAATGATCTATTAGTCACAGCATGAGAGGCAAAAAATAAAAGTTTTTTAAAAAACATTAAAGGTTATTTTTTTTAAATTACATATATAGTTATATGTAATAATAATAATAATAGTTCGATTACCTCTATAGCGCCATTTTCGTGGGAAAATCACTTCAAGGACGCTATAAAAATAATTTATATAACCTATTACTTAACATATAATATGCAACAATTGACTTACAAATAAGACTTATAGCTATCAATTAACTAGTGATTTACATCTATGACTTATAGCTAGTGATTTACAACTTAAACTTAAAGCTAATGGCTCACAATTTAGACAAGTATAACTAGAATATAAACTAGTGGATATTCATGACCAAGTACAAATTTTATACAAAATACTGTAAAATGTCTTATAACTTTGGCTTAAAACTAGAGATTTGCAACTAACATACATATTTACAGTATTAAAAATACCTGTCATGATTACTGCTCAGGCTGCCAGTGGTAAAGCATACAAAGGTAGAAGTGTAAGAAATGTTATTGAATTAAAGAAGGTAATCTAGGAAGTAGAAAGTAAATAGATATATAAGTAATTCACTTGGAATGTGTAACGAAAACACCACTAAACCAATGGGATCGTTATTCTGGATACGATGATTTAAAAAGGTGAGTCTTTAGTTTTGTTCTGAATTCAGAACAGTTGTCAATCTTTAGCAAATGTGAAGGGAGTTTGTTTAAAGCTGTTGGGCCTGCAACTTCAAAAACTCGGGCTCCGAAATTGGTATTGGAATTGCGTTTAGATACTGGCAGTCTTTCCATGGCTGTTGAAGATGCTGCTCGAAGAGTTGATTGCCTAGTATTGACATCGTTTGGAGTGCACAGTTCCGACAAGTAGGTTGTCGCCATGTCACGTATCGCCTCAAAGACCAGCCAGTATAATTTGAATTACATCCTCTCAGGAATCTTAAACCAATGAAGGTTCCGCAGATGTTGAGATATGTGGGAGTATTTGGAAAAGCCGGTTATCAGCCTTGCTGCTGACTGAGGTCTGTCAGTCTATATTTTGGGGAGACTTGCATATATGCCGTTGCAATAGTCAAGTCGTGACACAACGTAAGAATTTACCAAGCTCTTTGTACCATTAGCTGGAATATTTCTGATCATTGATATGATTTATCGCAGGTGAAAGAAACCTACGCTTACCGTCTTGTTACTCTGGGATTTTGGTGAAATATCTGCATCTAGATGCACACCTAGAAGTTTAAAGCTGTCATTATGAATGATATTACAGCCAAATGTAATAAGTTATGATTTGTCTAACATTGATTGTCTCTTTTTTGTTGCTGTCCAGGGAAATTTTTTGTTGTAGTTGGATTTAATCGTAGTTTGTTCGAATATATCCAGTCTGTAATGGCATTGATGCATTTGACAGTAATGTTTTTGAATTTGTCTTTCTCATTCGATGCAAAATAAAAATAGATTTGCTGATCATCAGCATAGCAATGGGAAAGAAGTCTGAATGATTCTAATATTTTGGTAACATCGTTGATTAACAAATTAAATAGTAGGGGTCCCAGTACTGAACCCTGGGGGACTCCAGAAGTGAGGGTTACAAAGGGAGTGTTTTTACCACCCGCTTGTACAAATTATGTTCAGCCTCAGACGTAGAATTTTATCCACTGAATGAATTCACCATCCAGTCCAAAAGTCTTTTCCAGTCTTTCGATCAAGATATTGTGATCGATGGTGTCAAATGCTGCACTCAAATCTAATAGTGGTAGCAAAGCTAATTTACCTGACTTGATTGCAAGCATCAAATATGACAACACGCCTAATAATCCAGTCTCTGTAGAATGATGCCTCCTATACGCTGATAGGTATTTTGATAGCAGTTCAATTTTCGCCAAATTGGCGGTTAACTGCCTGATCACATTTTATCCAAGACTTTTGGAATAAATAGTAAATTTAATATGGGCTAATAATTACCAAATCTTCAGAATCTAGTTTTAAGGGCCTCTTTGAGCTTAGGCACCTTGCCTAAATCGAATGTTTTATTATAGAAGAACACTAAGACCGGCACTATATGATTAAGACACTTTTTGAGAAGCCACGTTGGAGAATCGGGTCTAATCCACATGGTTTGTTTAGAGAACTTGACACAGTTTTTGTGACTTCTTCCAGTGTAGTGTGTCTGAACTTTATCAGAGGTTCGCTATTGTAGGTGGTGAAAGTAAGTAGAGGTGCTGACACGATCGTGGCTCGGATATATTCAATTATGTATCAATTATTTGGTTTCTAATTACTATACTATCTATCGAGCTTTAACCGTAAGTAGAAGTCATCTTGATCAATCATCATTCACTTAAAATGAGGACATTATATACCAGTATATATTATCCCTGTGCGTGGATACTTTCACAAAACGATAAAGACCGTGAAAAAAAACACTTAAGGCTTATGCAGCAGTTTTTGTGAGATCTCCATAGGGGATATAATTTCTAGTCCCTTTCAATCTCCCCACGGTTAGTGAGGAAGATTATCGCGGACATGCGAGTCTTTAGCGTCGTTACCGGGGACGATGGATAACTATCAACACGAAATAAAGTGCTTTCATTTTTAAATACAGATGCTTAAATTTGAATAAACTTAATCGACGTTTTAAATTAAATAAATTCTGTTTATACTACTTTATGTAAAAAAAAAATTAAATCCTTAAATAATTTTAACTCACAATCATGTTAATAAAGGTAACAATAATAATTTTTTTAAAGAATGATTTTTTTTCTTACTGGGGGTGACATCTATTGGCACCAAGAAAAATCACCTAAAATAATATATGTAATAAATGGTAAACTCGTTGATGCACATGGAATTTATGTAAAATGATCATTATTTTGGAATGTAACATTGAAAACATTATTAATAAGCTTTGTCCAAACAAATTAAAAAAAAACTGATATTAAGTTTTATCATTTTACATTACAGGTATTTATAAGTACTTTCTAATATAACGTATTAATCTGGAGTGAACTGCCGGGATAGTATGTTTGTGCATAATAAGGTAAAGCCTAGCAAATAATTTTTGTAGTGTCCTTTAGTTGATTTCTCTCAAAAACGGTGCTATACACATTATTTAATTATTTTTTATTATTATTAGTTTGATGTTATTTAAATAATTTCTGTATTTAATGCTTTTTCATATATTAATCCTTAAATGTATGCTATAAAGTTGATATTTTAAAAAGGCATATTTTTATTATTACAATAACTCAACTTACATTTTTCACACCGTCTATAAAAAAGTCAAGTTTCGGCAAAAACTTTGAAATTATTTAAATGCCGTCCAAAAACGATTTTTTTTAATTTCGATTGTCCTATGTGATCCATCAGATAAATTCTTTTTAAAAATCAAAAATATGTTACGAAAACTTATTTATTTATTAAATTCTATTACGTTTTGAACACGCTTTTTGATTATAATCCGTTCCGTCTCCGTTTTTCTTTCATCTTTCCCCTTCTCTGTTGCCACCAGCATCGAATTAAAAATAATATAAAATGCACCATTTCATTTCCTTTGTTTTTATAATCAAGCAAAATTTATTATATTCCAGAGATTTTTCATGAAAACATAATGGGGGGAGGGGAGGAATTCTCGGGCCATGTCGCTTTATATAAGGGGAGGTTGGGGGTCGTTTTATGGCCGGCTCAGGATTAATCTTCAAGAAAAATGTGATATTTAAATGAACGACATTCTTACGGGGAGGAAACTAAGGTGGGGACATTTCTTTTTCGGAGATATAAAATTTAAAAGAATAACCTCTTAAGCTGCGTGACTTAAGAGATCTTAGGTTTCAGGGCCTGCTAGAAAAAGAGAAGCGATGATTTTCTCCAACTTTAGATATAAACGTATAAAACGTTGCCCATAAGACCACAAAAATTATCACACTATATTTCAAATTGTACTAGATACTTGAAATATAAAGTTTTTTTATTTCTATTATTTGAATTTGTGATTTTGTAGTTCAATAAAAGTGTTTAATGTATAAAACGACAAAATGTTTTTTTATTTGGTGTATATTTTTTACGAGTTTCCTATCTGCATTCTTCATGTTAAATACCGTAAATGTTGTAAAGGTATCTAACCGTTTAGAATGCCTGCCACTAACCTTTTTAAAGAGTTTTATGTATATTTTTCTGTAAGGTTTCACACTTGTTTATATTTCAACTAAGCTGTGTAAACTTCGTAGATAGCATAAACATGTAACTTGTAGAGGGAATTATCGGTAGTATAAATATATCTAAAGCAAACAAAGCAAAATATCAGTGTCGGAATTATCTCCATGATATGCAAATTGTTTGCAAGTTTTCTCCAGCGATTATTCCCATCCGCTTCATTATTGATTTATCTCCCGAGAGATATAAAACACATAGATAAGGCAGTTGACACTGTAGACTCGTGGATGTTTAATTACCACCTTCCTGGCAAACTTTGCCCCTTAATTTTACTATCTAGTTAAGATGCATAAAAGTGACATTCTCCTGCGCCATTTTAATTTAAATCATTCCCTCCCCCTCCCCTCACCTGCTCCCCATTTCACCCCTCTACCAAAAACCTCCCGTCCAGTGGCGGCTTCTTTGTTTCCCTGCCTTTTACTACCTACGTATTATGTGAAAACCTTTCAAAGTGTGTTCAAGATTATTTTTTTATATAGTTTTTGTTAACGTTTTTTTTTTAATTGTTGGTTTGTATCCTGTATTTCACGCTCAAACTGTGACACTTCGGAAGGTTATTTCTTCATAAAAACCTACTAAAAAAATCTTTAAGTAGTTTTAAGTTAGTGCCTAATTTAATTCAACAAATAAATATATACAAATAACTTTAAATCCTATACGCGATTTATTTTTTCAACAAAATGTAATATTCTAAGGTAAACTTATTACTTAAACGATAACGCATATTTGCTTATGGTTCTAAAACATTCGGAAGATTTGGGGGTAATTACGTTTAGACGAACTTTTTTCATTAACATGAATATGAAATCTATTGCATCTCTCATGGGGGAAGCTTCGCTTCCGAAACGTATTAATTTCATCAAACAGTGGTTTAAAGGAAACGTTTCCTATCAATTTTATTGAAAATGACACCACAATTTGCATTTATCGAAGAACTTTTTTCAACTGATACCAACACTATGTATATATATTTTATGTAGGCATTCATATCTTTCTATTCATTTAATGACGATTGAACTATAATTGTTCCATTTTATCATGCTTTTTTAGTGCTATGTGAATGTTTTTAAAAATCACTTCTTCTTCGAGTGTGCGATTTTAATTACTTCTGTTTAAATTGGTTATTTAGATACTAATTATTTAACACTTTCCGTACGATTTAGCTCAGATATGAAATACAGCAAAATATTTCCTGTGTCCTGCCACTGGTCCCGACATATACTCCATTCTCGCGGGACTAAAATAATGGAATTATAACCTTCTTGCTTTGTCTTCATTTTATATTACTTTAGCTCGCTCATTTCATGCTCGCTTTATATGAAGAAACGAGTGAGAGACACGGTCAGGGGCGGAGTCGGGAGGAGTGGTAGGGTGGGGGGGAGAGATAAGCGGAGATAATTTTATCTTATTATTTCAAAGCTACATTATATTCTGGAGATAAATCGTCTAGATTTTCATTATTTCCAGCGTCTGCCGTATCTTACACGAGGCAGCTTAACTCCGCTCCTTTTTAAATACTTTTTGTACTCCGGCGAAGAAAGCTGTTACTTTTTATATCTGCATCGTCTCCTTTATTAAAATTTGAAAAGGTGCATTTCGCTACGACAAAAGAAATGAGATTTTAGCTGAATTGAAGAAACTGAATTTATTTTACGAGCGCAGACAATTTAAAACGAAATTAATTGAATCTTAAAGTTCTATCAAGCGAATACATTTATTAATTTGAATTAACTCTCATAAAAGGACGAGATCATTTAAACTAATAAAGTAAATCTTGATTTATGAATTCAAAAGCTTAAACGAAGTTAATAGTACAGCAGAAATTGATATGTACAAGGTTATGCAATGGCTAGACAATAACATCCTTACTCTTAATACGGATAAAACACGTTTTAGTTCAACGCAAGCGGGACAACCCAAAGAAATGCTAAACATTACTACTCACCTTTGCAATGAAAGAAATACATGTACTTGCAATAACTTAGAATGCGTGGATAGTTTAATGTATTTAGGAATCATCATTGATAAATTTCTGAGATGGGAAGACCACATAAACTCTACTGCCACAAAAGTCAGAAAACTTACTCACCTTTTCATGACTATTAGAAATATTCTATCTGTAAAAGATCTAAAATCAATATATTATGCCATGTGTAATTTTTTACTCGAATGTGTATCCTTAGGACGGGGCGGTTGTATCAAAACAATTTTGGACCCAATATCACCAATAAGAGTCATCCTTAAAAAACCCTTCAGGTACAACAGTGATGAATTATTCAAAGAAATGCAAGTTCTTGATGTCAGATAACCGTATATTCAGGAAAATTGTATTGCACGCACATAAACAACGTAACCACTACCCATCTATCGACTACTATCACGATACCAGACACTCGAGGAGTAATCCAATAGTTTCAATAAAAAGCATGACATCCCCCTGCTCAAAGACAGTTTTCATACTTAAATTATTCAAAATCATACCCAATACATGGTAAATGAAAAGTACAAACGTCCTGCGTAATCAATTTTTAGCATCTCCATTTAGGGAGGTTCAAAAGCGAACACATGCTGATTAATAGATATGTATACTTTTAAATAAAACCTTCATATGTAATTCATTATTACCTTACATTAAACCAACAACTGCAAATCACACAACCAGTACTTATCACACAACTACATAATCTCTCCATACCTAATTATTCTACTTTTTATTATATTATATTACCATACTATGTTAATACTAGCTTTTTCCCCTTATATTTTTGTATAATGGTACTTATGGTTTGGGCATGTGGGGCGAATGAACGAAGAAAGGACTGTAAGAAGAATGTATGACGCGAATGTGAATGGAAGAAGAAGCCGGGGACGTCCGAGGAAGACATGGCACGATCAAGTGAATCAAATACTTGAGTCGGGCCATGTCAGAAGTCGGAATAACAGAAGAGAATGTATGAGCCGTTGTATGAAAGCGAATGAAGCAAGAAGTGCATGCCAAGATCGAGTTGTTTGGCGGTCCGTCCTCTCTGCCTACCCCTGCGGAGAAACGGCGTGATGGTTGGTTAGTTAGTTAGTTAGTGGTACTCAATATAAAACTTATGTCAATTTGACGGGCCTAAAACGGGATTTGTTCCTAGTTGGGCAGTCAAAGCTTTCTCAAATGTTTTCGTTAAATAATATGTGTTTCAAATAAATAAATATTATTAGTATCAATAGTTTAAAAACAAATTTAGGTTAGTTCGATCCAGCACGACACACATTTAGCATAAGTACAGATATAGTTTCACTATCACTTGATTAAATAGGTAAAACGGGGGAAAAATTAACTGGAAATATTACATATTACGTATGTTAAGTTAAAATCAGAAGGGTATAAAAACCGATCTAACCAAGCAAAAAGTAATATATTTAGGTATCAAGCATATTTTTTGAGTTATGGTTTTAAGTCCAATAACACCTGTATGTAATATATAACATATTTAAGTAGGTTTAAGCGATTTAGTACTTTTTTCCATTCATTTTGTCTTTCAATAATCTCTGTCAATAACATTGTGGCACCCCAAGCACACAAACGCCCGAAGATTTCCTCAATCATTTCACAATCAACCCGATTCCGTATGAAATAGGCAATTAAAGCGTTAAACACGAACGTTTTAAGTAGGTTTAAGCGATTTCGTACTTTTTTCCATTCATTTTGTCTTTCAATAATCTCTGTCAATAACATTGTGGCACCCCAAGCACACAAACGCCCGAAGATTTCCTCAATCATTTCACAATCAACCCGATTCCGTATGAAATAGGCAATTAAAGCGTTAAACACGAACGTTTAAGTAGGTTTTAAGCTTGATTTCGTGCTTTCCATTCATTTTGTCTTTCAATAATCTCTGTCAATAACATTGTGGCACCCCAAGCACTAAACGCCCGAAGATTTCCTCAATCATTTCACAATCAACCCGATTCCGTAAGAAATAGGCAATTAAAGCGTTAAACACGAACGTTTTAAGTAGGTTTAAGCGATTTCGTACTTTTTTCCATTCATTTTGTCTTTCAATAATCTCTGTCAATAACATTGTGGCACCCCAAGCACACAAACGCCCGAAGATTTCCTCAATCATTTCACAATCAACCCGATTCCGTAAGAAATAGGCAATTAAAGCGTTAAACACGAACGTTTTAAGTAGGTTTAAGCGATTTCGTACTTTTTTCCATTCATTTTGTCTTTCAATAATCTCTGTCAATAACATTGTGGCACCCCAAGCACACAAACGCCCGAAGATTTCCTCAATCATTTCACAATCAACCCGATTCCGTAAGAAATAGGCAATTAAAGCGTTAAACACGAACGTTTAGCGTACAGCCCCGCACGGCACGCGTCTCGCTCGCGCCGCACATCCGCGGCCGCAGTCTGGGGCCACGCGACCCAATCAAAACACCAAATCATCGCCTCGCACCCTGTGAACTGTCTTTATTTACACATGTTAACGGGCCTTTATTTGTTTAGCGGAGAAACTCTTTTAACTATCACAAGGCATTGTCTGACTGTCTGTTGACGATCTTTTTGCATGTTTTTGATTGTTAGGTTTAATTTATCTGTTTTTTTCTGTATAAACGGTAATTTGTTTTTCCTCGCTTATCTGCTTTTGATTGCCTCTGTGGCAAAACAGTAAGCTCCTTGGCTACTCCCCAATCCCCAATACATAGGTACTCCCCAACCTTCTTCTTCCACTTATCCTTCTGTTCCTCTTCTTTAACCTTACAATATTTCCCCCCATGTGGATTTCATAGCTCCACCGACTCCGATCAGCAGGGACTCTTGTTCGGTATCACATAAAAAGTCTATACTTTTGACTGTTGTTTATCCTATCATGACGTCGATAATTTATACAGTACGCCACAATGATATTTTTAAAATATGGAGAGGTCGTGTCATCTCTTCAAAACTACCGCGGAAAAATTACGTGATGGTATAACAAAGCATAAAAGATTTCCCATTTAGTCAGCTTATGACGGCAATATTAGGAAGATAATCAATATTTGAAACATTCTTCAAGGACGTATTCTTAGTAAGAGTTACTTTTGAATGCCCAAAGTGCCATCAATTTGGTATAAACAATGGTCCTTAAATGAGCGATCCAGTATTTAGCCATTATAAGCGAGGTCGCCATCAATGTGTCATTCTGCGAGTAGTCGGTTCCACTTCGTGACCGAAGTATTTTATTCGACCATTTAGAGGAACTTCCTTTCAATTTGAGTTAAAATCTTCCTTATTTAAGGCGCCACAGGGAAATTAAAAGAAAAACGAAAAAAGTGACTTAATTATAATAGCCTTTCCTAAGACTCGAAACGTAGGAAAAATCTCAAGTCATGTTCATTTTCCAGCCAATAATTATTTTGTGGTGCGTAAGAATCCAGAAGGAAAATAATTGAGATTTTTGTCCCAAGTAGACCGCGGGGAAATGAAGATGGGGGCTGTCTTAGATTTTATGGCTTTTTAAAATACTGCATTGCCCACAAAGAAACTAATTCTTGAAATTAAAGCCATGACCTGAACTTATATACCAGAGAGGTACCTACAATCTACATCCCTTTCCGTACACTTTTTGACGTTAAACAAACAATTCAAACCACCCTCACTTGAAACTGTATCTTCAATTGTTTGTTTTATTTTTTTCTTGTTTTTTTTTCGGAGTGGGTTTCCTAGGAACTTAATATATACAAAAAATATAGTGCAAGTTTTATGTCATTCGTGTTCAAATGAATCTTAACTTGTAAAAATCTATTTGTCCGAAGCTGTTAAACTTTTTAAGATCTGGTGCATTTAGTTTCGCGTAACTTTTTCAGTCAGGAATTGGAATTTCTCGGTTAAGTCATATTTCATCATGATTTATGGGGCTTAGTGAAATTCATTTAATGGCTCAAAAAATATGATTTATAAATGAGAATAAAATATTTTAAGGTGAGTGATGACTCGGTTCATTCTAAAACCACAGGCTAAGCCGATTAGTAACACTAGTATAGGACAAAAATTAAAATTATATTTGCTGTTTTTTTTTGGTCTCTTCCATCTTCCTGTTTTAAGTACCTACCCTCTTAAACTGTAAACAAAAGCAGTAACTTCTCATAAAGAATTTTAGTACCTACTGAGTAGATATACTATTTAGGTATAGTATTAAAGTAGGTTCATCAAGTTCTATCAAATTTTAGAGACGGACTTTCAAATTGGCTAGTTAAGCCAGAAAATTTTCTTTGCTAAATTTTGAACTTGTTCCAGCATAAAATCATTAAGTGGCCAATAAAAAGAAGGGGAAACTTTTCGAATAAAAATACAGTCTAATAAAACTCAGTACGGACAGGCCAAATCCGCTCAGTGATTATTCTCCAAAACGTAATGAGAGAGAATTTGTAAATATTCTTTTTTCTTTGCGAACCCTCCCCAAACTTTCATTGAATAAGAAATATTGTGATTCAGTGGGTATTACTGGAGATCTTCAAGTACTAGGTTTTTCTATGTTATATTGTTTATTGTACAAAGCGCGACATAATCTTAATATGTATCCTTTAGTGAATAGGTACGAACATGATATTATTTGTGCACTTCGTGTTTCACATCACTGTTTTTAACAAAACGCAAACTGGTTTCAACAAAGATGTCCTTTCTGCAGCGCAGAGACATGATAAACAGACTATATCCGTCCTAACGAAAGCGCACTTGCATCGAAACCGTTTGGCATTTTGCTGTGAATAAATTAAAGTAGAAAAATTATGACGTTTCAACAAAAAATAATTAATACATGGACTAAATTAATAGAACCTCAAATGAAAAGCTTTCTTAGAAAATCTATAAATTACACGACAGAAAATAAAAACATTTCAGTCGCATCTGGGACACGAACCCAGGACCTCTGCCTATCCGGGACAACCGCTTAACCAACTTAGCTAATGAGGCCAGTTCAATTTATGTCATCTTCATCGATATATAATTCAAGATTTGTAAATATTATTCTCCATTTTTAATCCCATATTATTGGCGGCTATCCTTATAATGATTACATTTGTCCCAGATGCGACTGAAATCTTTTTTTTTTCTGTCTTTTTTTCCGTTTTCATGTTTAATTTGGGTTATGTTAAGATTATTTTCTACAATGATTAAATATTAAAATGAGATTTTTAAATCTCATTAAAAAATAATTAATAATTAAAAATTGAATCGATAAATTGACTTACTACGTTTTATGGAAATGTTATCTATTTTAATCTATAGAAGACAATAAAAATCAGGCCATTTTACAAAGTAATGTAAATCCAACACTTATTCAACTCGATTCAATATGTTTTCATAATAATTCTATTCAATCTTTTTCTAATTACATTTCCAATAATGGTATAAATAAACACAAGCGTAATAACCACGTAAAACCCCATGTTGAAATGAATCCAATAAATCGTGACGGACAAAGAGCGCATTAAAGGAAATTGGTATTAAAAAAGTACTGTTATGGCCATCCCATTTCATTTTCCTCCTTCTTCCAAATTAATTTGAAAGAAGGGAATTACCCGATCGCGTTTTCTATAATAATTACATCGAGGGAATAAAGGAAAAAGTTGTCCCGCGCCATGGTAACGAGTGCTCCGTACAATTCCGCCGAATTAATTCCTTAGAGGGGCAATTATGCGAAGGGGTGCGGGGCAGGACCTACCTACACGAATAAAAATTAAAATCAAAGAAATAACGTCGATTCTGAAAAAGTTCATCCCCCTCCCCCGCCGCTACCACCCGGCCCTAGCCGCCGGCGCGGAACGGAAATTTGAATAATTCGATGTCAGAATATTGGATTCTTCGGCAGCTGTGTCTCGCTAATAATTAAGAAGATTTTTCTACCGAAGTTCCATTCCAATATTTTCGATTCCCACTCGGAAATGCTCTTCTCCGTTCCATATTTAAATTGACTCGTGTCTGCATAATTCAATAGAAGTCATTTGCGGGCTTGTTCCGCTCGGAATTGGATACCTCCGTACACTCGCGATTTTTATCCGTCGACTTTACTCGATGAAATTTTAATTTTATCGTGGGCCAATTTAAATTAAACATGGGTGTCAGTTTCGTACAAAACACTAACTCGGTGATCGGAACATGTCACTGATTTGAATAATTTACTTCTTTCGGTGAAATAATACGACATTCGTGACAGTAATTTATATTTCATTCATTTTTTGCTGACTGGCGGAGGGGACGACGGAACGCGGTGATTTTAGCGCGGCTAATTAGTCATGAAGCAGATGCGACTGTGGAACTGCAACTGGAACTAGAAGAGGAACTATTGCTTTAATCGTGAGTGATACGGTTCGATTCCTGAACGGTTAATAATGTAGAAACAGCAGGGGACGCTATTTGCGGCCATCCGGACCGACCGCTTTCATATCACACTTGGAATATCGTTCGTCCCTGCATAAAAAAAGGTTGACTACATTTGATATTGATTTATATCCAACCATGTCACGCGATGTTTAAATGTAAACACTTTAACCCTTCCTTACCTTAAAGACATCGGGTAAAGTAAAGCGCAATTTAACAACACCAAAGGTCTTCAACCACTCACTATTATAGATGTCGAAGTAAATCAGCATTGAACCTAATGCTATTCTGCAGCAAAATGCTAGGTATAGTAATTGAAAACAATGTACTAAAATCGAAAAAATGTAATGATAGTACAAATTATTATACATGAAATATGCGGAAACTTTTTTAATGAATTATCTCTTTTGTAATGTTTTAGTCAGTAACCTTTTGTTATTATTGATTTAGGAAGCGCGAAAGGTTTGTACCCGCTGTGAGTTTGAACACTATCAGACCCGTGGTTCTATCTAGCACTCTAATATCGAAAAAAAATCAATCTATCATGAAAACAACATATTTCAATATAAATATATGTATATACTCGTACGTCTTTTCGTAAGTACCTTCTCGGATATTCCGCTCATTATTTATAGATAACAATTTCAATAAAGGAAAAGTAAATAACCATACATAAATACGCTAAAGTTAAGGGAAAAAATATGTGAATACCGTTCGATCCCGACCCTTTCTTCCCCCCACCTCCCAGTTCCCCCCATCGCCCTCCCCAACATAGCCCTGGGCGGACAAAGGACGGACAGCGGTCATTTTTCCTTCGAGTTTTCAATCTACTTTTCTTTCAGCTCACAGCTCTCTCCAACTTAAGCTCTAAGCTATGAGGTTATTTTTTTCTCCTGTATTTTTCTTTACTTTAGTTTCTATCTTTCCCGTTAGATGTCATTTTTCTTTCCTCTTTGTTTTACTACGGTGTACGTCCGAGCGCGTGTGAGTGCTTCTATGTGAAAATCGCGGAAATATATTTCTAACAATATATTTTCCGACACTTTTCTGAATTCTATTTCATGTTTAGTAAAAAAATTTATTTTGAAGCCAAAAAAAATTAATCATTCGCCTAAAAATAATACCAGAAAAAGAATTCTTTTTTTGTCAAAACTGCATTAAAGAGAATATAAAAAAAGATCAAAACTATGCAGCGAAATCTGAATAACTACAGCTGCGACAGCTCTAGAACGGTGAGTTCTGGAATGATGAAATTCGCACAACTTTTCTGCAGGAAATTTCTATAACCATACAAACGTTTTAAGCCCTCAACGTCTTTTCTATCATGAGCTACGAAAATTTTAAATGTTCATTTTAATAGCTTTCAAAATATAAAACAACTTTGAGTATTGCATTTTTTTCCGTAATTTTCAATAGTTGAATTACGAAAAAGAGCTTTAATTGTTTTTTTTTTAAATATGCCTTAATGTTGTGAAGTAATCACATGAATTTCTATTTTTTTGATAACTTACCCAGGTAACAGTAATACTTGTCACGATCCACATGTTTTCATTAATTGTGGATCGCTCGCTTGTTTATGACCGCGCTGCATAATAAATTTTCATAAGAGGCCCACACATCACCCATATCTATAATTGAACTTGCACTAAGCACACGTGCTCCATCTTGATTTCACGGCTCCCACCCCCTCCCCCGGCACCACCGGGAGGGTAGCTAACTGAGGAGGTCGCGAATAACTTTCGAAACACATAGAATATAAATCGAGCCCCCAACCCCTCCCGCCAATCTTTAACCAGGGCTTAAGCTTATAAAAGCTCGGGCGTTAATGGCCGGATACAGGAAATTGCGCCCTCATATATCTCCAACCAGATTTATGAAAGCACACACACACCTACCTACGTATAATACAGCCTCCGCGCTCATCCAAGATGCTATATTTCCTTAGATGTTTTCCCCTCGAAACAAAGAAGTTGGGTTCCGAGATCGAAATGAGATTATTTGTTTATGGGTACATCCTCATGCCCCTTATGGAGTATTTGTATTCTTTATAGAATATTGTATCGATTTGAACCCCTATTTTCGTGATTAACGAGATAAAAACAACTCGCATGAACGATACGGTAAATACAAAATTAAACTACAGCATTAAAAAAATCAACTGATTGTATTTTAAAATTATTTTGCGAATATTATCTATGTACATTAAAATGTATGTGCTAAAACAGCAAAACACTGAGCTAAGTCATTATGAAATTTGCACAGTTTTCTGGATGTTCATCTCGCAGTACATTTTCATCATAATACGACTTATTCCACATTGTTTTTCAATTAATATTGAATCAAAAAATATTTAGAAAAAGAGCGTGTAGGCTATATTATTAGTAATATGTAAAATGTGACACCTTGTACCAATTAGCCGCCTTATTATTATTTGTATATATTAAATTACTCACAGGCTAATGGCCCTTTAAGCCTTTTGAGAGTACATTCACGTATGAATTATTCTAAAGATTAAACAAATTTCCTTTCGCATAATTATTCTCCACCCCTTAATAAATAATGTGTTTTGTAATAGGTCGCTGGGAAGGAGACACCAAAAGTCTGGCAGGATATCTCATATGTAACGCAAACCCATCGCGCACATATTTCACCGGCTAAATCTGCACGAGCTGTTCAGAGCTTAAGTTTCCATAATAAAAAGGTTTGGCGAGCACAATAGCGACAAGGTTTATCTCAAAACACCCCCTGGCCACCCTACTGGGGGGAGGGGGCTGCCCTAGCGCACCTCCTACCATGTTATTTCAGATGAGATTTATAATCTGGGATTTTAAGGTGTACGCGATAAAAGTAAGTGGCCAAAGAAGCATAACTGTGAATGGTGTCGGTGCCCAAATGGTGAACGTTATTTTTAACGCGAAGTTTACAAATTGAATTTTCTCTTCTGAGTTTCGTTTCCTTCCTTAATCTAACTTTTTCTTCATTTGAATAAAATATTTCTAACATTAAAGCAATTTTTAACTGACTTATACACTTTCTCAAAATTGATATATTCGTTAACGTGTTAAAGTTATGTGATTAAAAGAAGGTTTTTTTTATCCAAATTAAATATTTTCTATAAATAGTGCTTTGACATAAAAAGTTCGAGTGGGGTCATTTCGTAACGAAATTTATTCAAAAATGTTGTTCGGTATTCCATAGCAGGTAGGAGAAAATGGGCATCTATCCCGGTCCAGTTTCCCAAAGTTCAATGAATGTCTTCCGATTCCAAAATAGTTCATAAACAAAACATTTGTATCACATTTGAAATCAGAATATCTGATCGATTCAAATTTTTGCTATCTTCCAATTTGATTAATAGTCTAGAGATAGTGGATTCGATTCGTGGGCAGAACGAAAATTATTTTTTTATGTAAATAAATCTTATCGTACTGTAAAATTTCTGTCCAGGGAACATTTATTCCTCTTCCTGTGTTAACTGTGGTTAGAGGTGCATAAATATGGAGATAATCTTCTCTACCCAGTGAGCGAGCTGCCTATTACTACTTTAGGGCTTTTGTTTATTTTTATTTCAAAGAATTGTGAACTGTGTTTTATTTGCTAGCAGCACTTGCTGATGGCTATCTCATGTTTAAGCCCGCTCACTAAGGTAATGGAGGGTATAAGATGGAATTTGGGCGTAGACGGAGGGTGTTGTAAATAAATCTTAAAAAATGTTCCACTAGTCAGAATAATTGATAAATTAATTATTTTTATAAACAATAATTATTAGCATGAAACACTCATCCAAATTGAAAAAAAACCTTTCCGAGCAAAGATAAATGTCGCCGACAGGACTCGAACCTGCACCTTTCTGATATCCGGTCAGATGCTCTACCGTTGAGCTACGTCGGCTTATCCAAACCCGCCAAGTTAATCAATATATACTAGTGTTTCATTCAATAATTACTGTTTTTATTATATTTCACCTGTAGATGCTCAACGGTAGAGCATCTGACCGGATATCAGAAGGGTGCAGGTTTGAGTCCTGTCGGCGACATTTATCTTTGCTCGGAAAGGTTTTTTTCAATTTGTATGAGTGTTTCAGGCTAATAATTATTGTTTAAAAAAATAATTGTTACCCTTTGCGATATGCACAAAAATCTTGTCTTAAGTTTTTAAGAACTTTAATTTATCAATTAATGATAAATTAATGTTTATTATGGTTAATGAAAGTAGTTCTCATTTAATGTTAAATCAGTGGTAAACAAAAAGGGTATAAAATGTATTCATAAAAATATATCACTTAATTCTCATAATATCAGACATCACAATAAAACACTCGAGATAGTCTGAGCGAAGTTACACAGAATAACAATTAACGACTACAAATCAACAAAGCTTTGTGTGCGCCGAGGGAAAATGTATATCTCAGATATACGGGAAACTTCTTATATGAACATTAGAGAGCTTTCTAAATAATCTAAGTCCGACAAGGAAGTACGTATGGTATTGACATAGTGGAGTGGTCGGGCACTAAGTATAAGGTTTGGGTGGATGTGTGGGATGGCCCAAGATTGAAACAAGTTGTTTAAAGGTTGTGTTACATCCTGTCCGCTGGGGAATCTCTTTCGGGATGATGAGTTTTCTATAAGTCGTTAGTTTAGGTTGATAATGTAAGGTGATTTTTAAAATTAATGAAACTGTTTCAAAAAGTGGATTTGTAAGCGTATTTTTATCGTGCGTGCGACTAATTCGTGTGAAATTTAGGTGGCTAACTAACTAACTAACCATTAAGCCCTTTCCCCGCAGGGGTAGGTAAAAGATGCACAGCTGAATAAACAAATTTAGGCGACAATCTTCAAAAACTACAAGATAGTCGATCGACTGTTAGAGTTCTACTGTATCAACATCCTTAACGCTTTGAACTTAAGAGGAACGGCTGCGCGGCCTATTTCATACAAAACTTAATGTTGGATTTGACGTCAAAATACTCACCTAAATCTGATTTTTTTTTTTTAATTAAAGGTTTAGTAAATATCCAGTACGTATGAGAAGTATTTTATTTATTTTGGTTTTACATTATGAAACATAAATTAAGTAACTGATCTCTTGCAATTTTAGAGGCATCTTAAACAACTATTTGGGGGCTAGGTGTGATTTAAAAAAAATTTACCCCATGCGCTTTGAAAATATAATGAATTATAAAATAAGTGTTTTTTGAAAATATTAAAGGAAGCATTATAGCGAACTTTAAAATAAATTAAAAACGACCAATTCAAGTTGGAACACAAATTTGTCGTACATAATTTAAAATATCGACCCGAAAAAACCTTTTTTTTTTGTTTTTAAATTTTTTTTAAAAACAAAAAATTTATTAAAAAAATACTGTTAACTCGCAAATAATTTTCTAAGTCGCCTCTAAAATGACGAAATTTGATTTATTTTCATAGCACGTACTTCATAATTTAAAACAATACATGAGTAGACAAGCAGGCTTAAGTAAGTAACGTATTACCTCAGTTGTCGCATTAAGACCATTTTATCGTATTGATATAAGAATTTTAAAATAAATTGACATTGACTCGCTACCATCTCATAACAATTGTTGCAATACTCTTGAGTACATAATCTTATCCTTATACTGCGACTCCACAAGTTTTATATCTCGAGAGATGACCGTTGCTTGCTGGTAGTGAGTTGATAGAATAAGCAAGACTGCTCTGGTATACTTATGCTCCCCTCCCTCTTCTTGGACCCGCCTGACCAACCCTACCCCTCCCACCCAACCACCCCCACCCCACCGCCCACAACCATCATACAACCCTTGGCGTGTGTACCTTGTTTCGCACGGTGGTTCTCGTGGATCAAAGCCTTGCTACTGTTATAAACGTGAAATGCGGTACATAAATATCATCATATCATTGCTCGAAATTTGATCAAATAAAAATAAAAACTCTCGAGTAAATTTCGATAAAACTGTTTAAAACTCTTTAAGTTCGTTCCACTTATTTATTTTTATGCGAAATAACCTTCCGTCATTACAAATAAAAAATTTAGAGTAGGTTATGTATGTCTTACAATTTTATGTTAATCTTTTTTCAAAAGTGTACAATAAATGATTTAACCCAATTTGAATACAACTTCTAAAAAACCAACCTACAAACAAATTAATTGCTCTGATGTGTAATATTTTTTTATTAAAACTGTTTAAAGAATTATTTTCTTTCGACTGGAAACCTTTTTTATATTCATGGCTTCTTCTACAGGTTATTGTAGTATATCAGTGTCAATAGTTTTACATAGATGGCACTGTCTGTCAGATGGTTGATAAAGTGAAGTGTAAAGACATTAGGGAGCTGTCAAGGTCAACCTGACAGAACATTACCTTTGAGTACAAAGGATCTTACCGTCCTCCTTAGACTCTCCAATTGAATTATACAGTAATTCCGTGTAACATGTTATTTAAATAAATAACTAAGTGTTGTTGTAATGGGGTTTTTATTATCAAGAGATAAATATACAACAGTTATGAATTAGGTTAGACCGTCATCGAGTTTGTATTGTATTGAGTAGTGGTACATGTGAATGAGTTTGAATTAAATATCAAAGACATTCATTCATGTTTGAATTTTGAATAATGTAGTAATAAAAATATTTGATGTTTCACCACCGTTCACTGCCTGATGCCCGAAGCTGGACAACCTTATCTTAGATACATATTACGTACATATATCTTGGAAATCTTATCTAATGCTATCTCTGCTCTTCCCACCCTCTCCCCCTTGCCACCCACCACTAACCTCTACACCAGGGGGGCACTGCCCACCCCACATGCCCCTCAAGACCGGACACTCGGGGCGGCAAGGCGCTTAGGGGTAACAAATATTGCATCTGAAGGTGTTTATGCAAAATCTTATTTCCTTTGTTGAATAAAAGATGTTTTGTTTAGAAAGGTTTTCTATTCAAATATTTGTTGTTAAGCCCGTTTTCTGAGTATTTTTCGTTCAATTTTAATGTTGGTTTTTATTACGTTGTACGTTAAATCTTTACTATGATATATTAAAAATAATTTAAATCTTTTTCATGAGTCTTCTAAGTTTGAAATTATTTTAATCAATCATTACAATGGAATTCTAGCACAAAGTGTTAATATCAAAAATAGAAATATTAAATATTTACTAGATACGAAACAAGTAAAATATAACCGCTTATCGTTGCAATTTTCATTAATCTTTTCAAATGAGTTAGGTGATATGAGGAATGCGTAAACTGTTAAAATCTGTTATTTAAGTTAAGTTACAATCAGGTACAAAAACTACAAATATAATTCCTCAATATTTTTGATATGATGATTTTTAAGATTATAATAATGAACGAATAATGAGAGTTCGTGAAAACAGCGCAGCATTAAACAAATCAATAATTTATTTTCATTTCATACAATTAGATCATTCAGTTCACAAGCCACCGCTTTTTGTTATTGTTTAATGCGTTTTATTTTCCATTGGTTAGCAGAATGGAGAGAGACTGCGATCGATTTTATGATGAATTCAGAAAATCAGTGAAAATAATCTGTTTTTGTTTTGTTATTTCATACAATTGGCTTAAAACTACAAAGGCGAACACAAAAATACCTGTACGCGAGCTGTGTTCCAATATATTAGCGCGAGCTGCCTCCGGGCGTTCCATAGAACTTCTTCCTGCCGTGAAGATGGTACTAAACTTAGCGGAAATAAATAAAGCATGAAACTACGAGAAACCTCCCATGGATGTTTGCCGAAAGAAATGTATATCAGAATTGCTTTGCTCGAGTGGATTATCTGGCTCCAGAATGGGGTTAGAACATAATCGCAGGTTTCCACTAATCAATACTAACTCAAATGATTGAGAAAAAGAATCCCCTTATTTATTCTAACAATTTATTCTTTTTGGAGTAATTTGTAAACGCTTTATAATGTTATTAATTAAATCGTAAGCTGATCCTTCAAATGATTACGACCCGTGTGGCAGGACCCAGAGATTTTTTAGTTTAGACAAAAAAATAAGTTATGTTTAGTGATTCAATCTAAATAACCAGGTATATCCCTACCACCTTCTTCATCTTCTCCTTCCCCTTCCTTCTCCTTTCAGCCGCCCAAGACTAGCAAATAATAGAATTGTCATATTTCCGCTACCTATAACATATAAGTATCGTTCTCAGTAATTCTTAGCTTAATTCTTGGCGGGTACACGGAATATAAAGTTAAATAAATTGTTATTGTAGGTTTAAGGGTAAAGTCCATCAAGAAACTTATAAAAATAAAATATGTTATCGTAATACTAACTTATACAGTATTTTTATAAATTTCTTGAAAGACTTGAGCTTTAAACATACAGTAAAAATTTATTCCATTTTTTATTCCGCCAATAAATAATTCATTTCAATATTTAAAAGTATTACGTGCTAAAACTGTTTTTTTTTTCTCTAAAATATTCAAATTAACGCCATCTGTTAGAGCGTATCACGTTTCGTTTAACCTTAAACTAGAAAAGTTTAAGGAGGTTTGTGGGTAATTTATTTCATTATTTAGCTATTTATCAACCATCCCTACCGTAGAAAAGAACATTCTACAAAGCTATAAACTAAACACTGCCCCCTTCCAACGAATGTCCCATGTTTTTGACACTAAAAACAAAATAATCATTCCGTTGATTCCTTTTGAATGATTTCACGGGGCTGTGGATCCGTCCCCTGCAGATTGTTCACCTTTAGTTGTACCTGTTCAGATCAGCATATAATTGAAAAAATGTTCAAGAATTGAACGCCTGTCCTTACCAAAACATTTACGCTCCACGTAATATCGGATGTCAATCCAAACCTCCCGTTTTATTTTTCCATTTCAAAAGCGATTTTGGTTGTCGCTTCAAAGAACAAGGAACCGGTGGCGGTAAAATTCACTTACAGCATGCATGGAATATTTGCGTGTATATTATTATATCGAGGACTTGGTATTTTTGTTATCGGTCGGTTTTGCTTGCGCAAAAGTTGTATCGATCGTTTTTTTTAGTATTTTTTATGATACTATTTAGAGTGGAATACTACAAAAAATAATATTGGTCATATTGTACATGTGTTTTACAATCCCACAGAGGAACTTCAGTGATAGTTTCTGATGAACATCCTTACTACATTTTTAAACGAAGGAAAAAATTAAGTAGGTACCTCGTTTACTTCATCCGTTTAACAGTTCTTATAAGGTATACTAAAAATATTAATATTTATTTATTAATTGATAAACTAAAGTTCTGAAAAACTTAAGACAAGATTTTTGTGCATAGCGCAAAGGGTAACAATTATTTTTATAAACAATAATTATTAATATAATAAAAACATTAATTATTGAATGAAACACTGATATATATTGATTAACTTTTTTTAAGGCGGGTTTGCGATAAGCCGACGTAGCTCAATGGTAGAGCATCTGACCGGCAATCAGAAGGGTGCAGGTTCGAGTCCTGTCGGCGACATTTATCTTTGCTCGGAAAGGTTTTTTTTTTTTCAATTTGGAGTGTTTCAGGCTAATAATTATTGTTTATAAAAATAATATTTATTTATTTGAAACACGCAGTATTTAACAAGAAATTTTAAAAAAGCTTTGACTGCCCAACTAGGAACAACTCCCGTTTTAGGACAGTCAAATTGACAAGTTTATTTCATATTAAGTGACATTACACAAAAATATAAGGGAAAAAAGCTAGTATTGACATAGTATGGTAATATAATATATTTAGAAAAAAGTATAATAATTAAGTATAAAGACATGTGAAGAATACTATAGAAAAAAAATGTGTACCAGATAATTTAAGTATAGTATAATAATTAATTAGAATAATATTTAAGTTCAAAGAGATCAGATGAAGAAAAAAGTAAAGAGTAACCGTTTACGTATACCAGATAATTTGAGTATCGATTAATAGTTAAGTACTTATGAAGAGATGAGTTATAAGTATATCTACCTTTATAGTTATTATATCCATATGCTTTGCGGATAAGAGCCAATATTATCGACGCTTGTTACCTCATTAAATAAATTGTAATGGTAGGTTAACACTACATATATTTAAAAAATAAAATTAATTACTTGGTGTGAAAAAATTGAAAGGTACATTTTCTTGGAAAATTACCCCCTGAAGTTTAGCAGTTTTAGCGTGGTAAATTATTTTGTAAGTATGGATTTGAAATAAATTCAAGTACGAGTACATCAACGCATTGCGATTTCCGTGACAGTAAATTTCTAACAAATAGAAATTGATTTAAATCGCTTATTATATATCTTACCAGAAGCAATACGTTAGGTAGTTAAGTGCAATCTTTACAAATCGGTCTACTTTAGGTAACATAATATGCCAAACACTCAATTTATACATTATAAATAACACCAAAAAAAACGGCCGTCAATCTAAAAGATTATCTAACAGTATATTGATTATGTGTCCGAGCACTCGGGTTACATTCGTCCGAGCACTTGTTACAATCAAGTGACTTTACTTACCAGTACTTATCTAAAATGCAGTACGAAGGACTGCGGACCACAAAGGTCCCTCTCCGTCTACTGGGACCCTGGGACAAGCGAAGGAAGCAATGGGGGAGGTTGAAGGATTTGGGTTGGTGGATGGGATGGGGTGGCATGCAAATTGAGTGGACGACGTCTTGGTTTCCACAAGTAAGTCGGTCCCGTGGTTCGCGCTGCTGGGCACAGTATTACCATTCCGTTTTTTTAAATCTTTTATTTTCAACAGCCAAAACCCCCGTTTCATTGCAAGAATATTTAGACAAACTATTCGAACACTATACTTTAAATCATGGTTTATTTATTGACATAATCTATTAAATCAATAATAAAAAAAATGAATGCCCCGCGTTAAATGATCAACTTAAAAAATATTACAATACTTAAAATCTTCTTAGCCTCCTTTTTTTTAAATAACCTGCATTGTATTCACATTAAAAAACATATTTAATAGCAGGTAACTCACAATGCAAAAACAA
>JAHDVE020004802.1:0-227607 GCA_022606495.2 Halesus radiatus | reverse complement strand
GGTTTTTACTTACCCATTCATCAAACCGTAATACCATTACTAGTGCTGGTAAATCAAACTGAATACAAAATTCATTGCTGTGAAATGTAGAAATTGCATTTCAATTCTACCCCGCTTTTACTCGTGCATGTAGTACATTGAAGTGCTTCTACTCATACGTCTAAAAAACTTTAACCGTATTTTTCAATTAAAATAAGTACTGCGATATATATTTTATCATCGCACGCTTTTCACGTTCACGATATCGTGAGAATTAGCAAATATTGATATAATGAGAAAAATTAAAAAAAAAAAATAGTGATGTGACATTATAATTTTATAATAAAACAATAACTTTGTTTACATCTTGCCGACCGGGTTTCGCTACACGCGTTCTTCTTTAGGTCAGTATACGACTAAACTATGTTATAGATCGTTACAAAAGGGTGGGAGGAGGCCCGGGGAGGGTGGAAGCGGGCAGCGGACTGGTAAAGGAATGTACTTTATTGATTTGACTTTATGGATATATTTTAAGTATGGGGGCTTTTTATTTGAATTTATTTGATTATTAATGAGTCTACTACGAGTAATAGCCTTTTTGGCTTTTCTTATCTCGAATGCTTCTAAATTATCTAGTCTAATACCTATTCCATTTTTATGCAATAAACTAATGCCTGTATTTTAATTAAGAGTGTGGCCTTTTTCTAAAGGGTGGTAGGCAAATTCCGAGAACCCGTTATTATTAAGACATCTTAAGTGCTCTTTTACCCGCATATTAACGTGACGCGAAGTTTTGCCTGCATAAAACGAGGGGACAATTGTTGCATTGAAGTAAGTAAATTTCTTATCTTATTTATCTTTACTATTAATTAAAAATTAACCTATACTATTGTCCGTGTAAAATGCTGGTTTAATATCTGATGGAAGTTTTATAATGCATTGTTGAGATAAATTATTGATATACAAGATTCTTCGCCATTGATACTGTTGACTATCATTATTTTTTATGTTATCATTAGGGGAACTGTTGAATAAAAACTTATTTGACGATATTTTTTAGTTTTTTTTATTCGGAATATTGTTGACTAATTTTTCATGATAACCGATATTTATCGCAATTTGTTTGATTATGAATAATTCTAGTGAAAAGTTAGTATTTGATAACGGAACCATAACCAGCCGGCGGATCATCGAATGGAAAGCGGATTGTTTGTGGGAGGTGGTTAGAGGTGTTATAAATGGCTGTCAGTATAAGTTGGTTTACGGAAAATTATAAAATCCATTTCATTCGAACTGACAACGTAAGGCCTAAAATTTATGGTAGAGTTGATTGCTATTTCCTGGTGAAATTAATTTGTTTATGGGAGGAGTTTATTAGTAGGGGAACGGAGTTACGTTGGCGCTCTGTACCTGCCCATATACAAAAATATCATCGACATATCCATGTGTATCATAGTTTATGAGTATACTACCATGAAATTCCATAATTTTGTAAGTAAACATCCATAAATTTTGAAAAAAATGGTTCCCTTATCAGGATTGCCATGTACCTATACTAAAAAAATAAAAATAGTAAAATCTTTTACAAATGTTGGCTGATTAATTTATAAATCTTTATTTTTGTGTTATTTTTATTAACTTACTAGCTGAAGTACCCGGCGTTGCTCAGGGTTAAGAATGGTTTCTAGGATAGTTTTGAGGTTATGATGTGTTCCCCTACCCAGTAATTTTCCACTTATTTTGAACTTCAAGTGTGCGAAATTTCATCAAGAAGTACCAACCTTTTGCTTTAATGGGTGGTAAAGAGGTATGGGGTGGTTTTTCAAAATCTTATGTTATAGACAGTGAACTACCATTTATTTTGAGGGTCAAGGTGCAAAATTAAAAAAAAAAAATAAACACAATTGAGAAACAAAAGTGTTGACCTCGGTACGGGCTTTATCTTAGTGGGGTTAAAAATTGAATTGAAAACAATAAATTTTAGCATCTGAAGAAGCAATAAAACAAACAAATATTTCGTGCCCGAATTAGAAAAACTACACACAACATACCTTTGTTCGTAAATCTATGCACGCCAATGCTAGTATTATTAGGATGATTGTAATGATATGAATTATGTTCTTCTGTTATTGTGTCATAACTAAGAATGAAATAAATCCAATGAAACATTGGCCAATATACTATCAGTATCGCCCTGGTTAAGATCCCATTCATAATCAAAAATTTGTTTAAAATGGCTTCAGCCGTTTGGTGTCAGATCTGAATAGTAATTTTCTTCTTAACCTCACTCTGTCCCCATCTTCTTCCACTACAAAACTCTTCACACTCCTGTACCCCATTTGAGATTGCCATAGTCTCTCTAGCTCCGGGCATTTAAAACTATTGTGCGGTATTCATAAAATAACATTTTACTTAATGTTTTTGGTCCTCTAGTATTCATTTGCACAGCGACATAATTTTCATACTCCAAAGCATGCATAAATTTCACATTTTAAGTTGAACCAAGGGTAAATGAACTAACTGACATATTAACAAAAAATGAGTTGGATGCGTTTTGACATTCTATACATCCTAAAATTTCGTAGCAGTGAAATTAGCTTGATAAATTACAACTGAAATAGTATTTTTTTCATAAATAAGAATATCTTGGTAAGAGTTGGAGTAATGAATTAGATGAACTTATTGACTCACTTCGACATTTTTAATAACTTGAATAACATCTTGTCAGTCATTAGAAGTGAATACGGCTAACATAAGCCAAAAACAATGATAATAATTAATATTATATTACTTTATAGGTTAATGTGACTAATAAAAGTTCTGTTAAAGTGAACCAACTGACATTAAAAAGCTAAGATGAATATGACGACAATTAGTATATTAATAATAATAGCGAAATGTGAAGTTTGACTCTAAATATAATCAATAAAATCGCCAAAAAAGTCTCACTACTCGGAAGGATAAACATATCAGTGCAGAATTCTCTAAAACTATATACAATGCCATCATTGTTCCTGATATTAATTATTGTAGCAGTATTTTGTTCTTGTCAAAGAAGGAGGATTTTATAAAATTAACAGTTTTGTGAAACAAAGCCATGCGAATAATTTAAAACGAAACAAACATAGCAAAATAAAAAAAATGCTAAGGGATCTAAACATACTAACTTTAAAGCAAATTGTTTACTGAAATCTAATAGTTTTTCTTTTTAAAATGTTTAACGGCCAACAAGATTCTGAATTCTTGAGAAAAATTAATAAACATTGTTATGTAACAAGATTAGATACAATTTAATAGAAAAATCTAGCCGTAAAAGGAAGTTCCTAGAACTCTCTCGAACACACGCTAGGAGTGATCCTGGCGTTTGACACAACGGCGCCACTTCGCTTGTAAGCGGCCTACGTGACTTGATGCACGAGGGCCCCCCAGTACGAAAGCGATACGCCATCTTAGACTCACTCAGATTCCGGCAACCGAAGCCTAAATATTAAAGCCAGTGACCAGTGCATTAACTCGCTGTGTCCTGCCTGATGTTGAACATGTAAGATCCAGATCCCTTCGACATCATACTTTTTACGCTGAAAGAACGTGACACCAGTCGCTGACCAACTCATGTAAGCAGTATGTTCAACCCTCCGTTCGGTGCTGTAGCAACTGTGCCCTTTGAATAAAATGCCTGATTTGAGATTCACCAGAGAGAGAGATTATCGAGACTCAGATTAGGTTAGGTACTGCCCCTTGTTTTGAACCCCGTATGAATTAACTGTAAATGTTTTCCCTGTAAAATAAACCCTGTCTAGCAAGCACGCATTTTTTCATAGGTAGTTAAGTACCTTTTCCATTGAGTCCGATTTGAGGCTGCACCGATCTGCGACTTTGAGACAAGAGCTGTGATGCCCTTACCAACTGAGCTAACCTTGTGGAACCCTGAGATCAACTCTCGCGTCAGGCCTCGAGGTGAGTTAACCTGTCTCTGTACTATTACATCGCCGCCCTAGGTTGGGTCTAGCCCCATATCAACATCAACACAGACATTACCACTCCACAAGAAGAAGATATGAAATGAGACTTCCCTTTCGAAAGAAAAAAAAATCGCAAAACTCATTACTTTATAGAACCAAGAAGATCTTCTAAGAAATACCGGCCAATATAAAAGAAGAGAAAAATGTTTTGAAATTTATAAGAAGGAAGTGACGAAATACGTAAAGTGCAATTTTTAATGTCGTAATTTTTAAAGTTTGATTTGTATTTCTTAATTCTATTTAGATATGTTCATATTAGAATACATGTAACCAATGTACATGTATTCCATTTTGAGTTAAATAAATAAACTCACTGCCATTCTTTTTCTGTGATCAGTATCATGCAAAAATATTTTTTTTTGCTTCTTTATGTACTAAACAACTGTGTTAATTAAACAAATTTATGTAGTTTAAAAAAAAATTAAAAAATTTAACCGATTTGTCAGTTGGTTCATTTTACTTCTCATTGGTTTGGTTGATTTATTTCCAGGGCACACTTTTATTCCGTCTACAGTCTACATGAAAATTGTTACAAGTACTACCAACTGAAAATGTTTGTGCTTTTAAAAAAGAATATATCTATATCGTTCAATCAAATTATGGGAAGCAACAATGTTACTACTTTTTACTAACGTCTAATAATATATATTTAATACTTCAGACTGAAGTTTAAAAAACATCCTTAGTACTTCGAGTCTGATTTCTTATTATATGAAAGAATTAACATGGTATACTGTGAACACGATTTTCAGTACAGATATTTACATAAATTGAGTAAATTTACCCAACGCAAGAATTGTAATGTATGTTTGAAGTATGTAGAAAGGAGAATGTAGTTTGTATCGCTACCGGTTGGTTGGTTGGATGGTTGGCTGGCTGGCTGGCTGGTTGGTTGCGCCAGCACGAGTGTGCCTTTCAGAGTGTCGTTGAATATCTCTGAATGTAGGTACAAGTCTAAAGGAGTGAGACTGTGCTCATGATAAAAGGCCATTTAAGTGGACGAAATGGAATCCTCGTGTGATGCGAATGGATATACGGTTTCTGAGAGGATACTCCACACTCTAGCGTATTACGGTATTCAGCGGCGAAACGCTCGTCTACGTTAAAAATCTCGTATTCCCGTTGACGCCGAAGAGAAAATAAAACTTTGCATCTCTTCTAAAATTCCTTTTGAACTATCGTTCTTTTACTCCGTTCAAGAGACATTTTTATCGACTTTTTTCAAAGATTCCTGCGGGAAAACATTAATATTCATTCCTACATGTCTGTAAAACACTAACAGAAATGTTGTTATTGAAGATGTTTTATGAAATTCTTGAATACTGACGTTGTGCTGACGTTATATAGAATAAAAAAACATTCATTAGTTACATAAAATCTTCCAATACTAAAATCTTATTTGAAGGCATTCTAAAGTATCTAATAAACTCGTGTCTACTCGTACAATGTAGCTCGCAGTAAATCTTGTAATATTTATAGGTGTATTGGATCAAGAAGAAGTTTTGGACGTTAAGTGGAAGAGACTCTTCCTTAATCGTAAAGAACCTTTTAAAAAAATCTCAGGCGAAGGGAAAAAGTGACATCGCATAAATATTCCAACCTTTTTAGGGAGCATAACCCTTTTATGTTTATAAATTTTCCCCGTCACCGCTTTCCTTTTTTTATGCAAGGATTTATTTTATCTCCTTCCTGTGGGAAAAGGAGCCCAGATGCACGCACATAATAAACTGGGCTTCGAAGACCTCTAGGTAACGTTACGTGAATGGAGGAATAAAAACGCTCCTTTGAATCAAATAGCACTCAAGTCATTTACAAAGCGAATGTCTTACGAGGGTCTTGATGAATTCTAGAGTTTCCTTGTATTTATTTTTCTTTCAAACATTCATGAAAATATTATATCGAAATATATATAATACGGCATATCATTGTGAAGTAATCGGATATATATATTATTAGAGTTTAGCCATAAAAAGTAGAAATTTAATAAAGTGGACCTAAAAAAATTCATTACTAAGGTCACACCAAGCCACTTTGTCTTTAAAATTTTCAGTCTTAGAATTAATATTATTTCAAATTCTAGTTCGTCACATCGTTTTAAAAAAGCAAAACAAAACAAAAGTAAATACCTTCCTTGCAAAGAATTAAAATTGTCCTGGAATATGATATAGAATCATCTCCATTCGAAAAGTATCACTATTTTCTGAAGACCGTTCAGTTAAAGTCTAAAATATTCACGTGAACCATCGTGCTTTTTAAATTTACTTTCATTTTCGAATGAGCCATCTTGGTGTTTTCAATAAAAACTTATTGAACGATTGCAGCGCCCTCAAAAATTTATCAAATTTCATACATGAATCGTGTCCTTTTCACGGCTTTTACTTTTAGTCGTGGTTAAATATATGTATTTTTGGTGGCTTTATAATGATTTATAATGATGCTTTGCTTTTTTAAAAGTAAGACAAATATACCCAAGTTACCAAAAAAACTGATAATATTAGATTTTCTCCCATAATCATAATTAACGGATGTTATGGAGGACTTAACTAGGCAAGAGGTTGAACTCCCGACGCCTGGGTGGGAATCCGACGCTTTGAACCGTTCGACCAACTAAGCTGTTTATCTATTATTTCTAATTTTGAAACTGTCAATTCATGGTGGAATTCCATATTAAAATGATTTTTTTTTACTAAAAAACCTTTGTAACTTTTTTCCACTTATTTATTTTCGACCGGACCGGTTTCACCCTATCACGGGCATCCTCAGACTGGTACAATGAATACTAAATCGATGGTATATATAGCATGGATGTCGGGAGTGAGTTCCCTGCTTTTCTAATATTGTTTTTATTATTTGAAATTTATTTTATTGCTGGCGGTACTGTTTATTATGTTTTTAAAAACTACTTTCAGGATGGTTTATTACCCTCTAGAAGACGGATTACATTGTGTTTATTTACTGAATCTATGGGTTTTTTGAATTTATTTTTTAAATTATATAAATTCATTCGTCAGCTTTTATTTGAACAGATGGTTCTTTCTAGTTTTGTTATTTCCCTGAGATTTCCGTCTTGTTTATCTATCTTAACGCCTTATTTGTACCTACCTCAATTTTATCGTTATATGAAATTTCATATTTTCAGTTCATATAATTAGGGAGGCCTTGTGCTGAGGTGGATAAATATGTACATTTTTTAAATATTATTTAAATATTACTAAAAATTCTTCCCTTAATAATTTTATATCGAAAACGAAAGCACCACCGCCAAACAAACAATAATGTTTCTCAAAATTGTAAGTTAAATTGCCTTCCCTAATGAGATAAATTAAATTTAATGTTCACTCTTTAGATACGATAAATTTTATGATCCTCATTTAATATGTTTTATCTCGTTTCTCAACTTTTTATGATTTTTTCCGACGTCTTTCGCCACCCGAATTTTATTCACATAAACTTGCAAGGGCTGTTCCTGCTTTAATATAAATAGATAGGTACCTACTTTAGGCAATAAGTTCTACAGCCATTAATCGACTTTAGAACTAAAGGATCGAGACAAATGACGGAAGGGGAAAACGGGACATTAAATGAAAAGTTTTTTTTAACTTAATGATTTTTCTGTTCATTGTCTTCCAATTTATAATGAAAGTTTTTTTTATTTTATTTTAATGCGTGTATTAACATGAATTAGTTAAACAAGTGTAATAATGTTACCAAAAAAACCTGAAATAGAAGTATTTGCCAGAGATTTTTGAACATTAAGCACGTAAATTTTACCATCGCTTAAACCAACGAACTTTTGACGATCATTTCAATAAATTCTTGGTAATTCTGAAAAATTACCAATTTACGAATTTTTACAATTCTGACAAAATAATCATTTCACATTGTGAAAATTTGCTACGTCTGAAATATACCAACAGCATTTATTATTCTTCACTTGTTGGTCAATGGGTATGAAATTTATTAAAAAAATTACAATTTTATTTTATCACCATTTTAATGTCAAATTTTAATTATGTCGGATAAATCACAACGTATTTGCTTCCTGTGAAAACATTTTTTTTTAATACCAAAGAAGACAATTAAGTAATGTGTTCGATCAGGGTTGAATAATATAGTCACTATTAGCATCACGTTATAACGTTACTTACATGAGTTTACCTACTGTTACATCAAAATGATAATTGTAGCTACGTAGCACTAAGAAGGTGAACAATAAGTGCTCCCTGTGACCAAAAGCATGCAAAATAAACTCGCATATTATTTTTAAACGTTTCATTTAAAAATGTTGTCTTCGTTCCCCTCTGTTATTTTTATTAGGCAAAAAAAATTGTTTCTTATTAGTAAGACGCTATTCTCTTAAGTTTGAGAATCCCTGGTATAGGCCAATTTGCTTACAATAATATTAATCGTTCTCTCAACGATTTCCCACTTGTGAGAAGAAAATACAAGCACCTACTTTCAAGTAAACGGTGTTTTGATTGGAAATGATTACGAACCACGTTACAATTCCTTGAGAAAGGCTCCTCAATTCAAAAAAGTTTCACTCTAAATTGCAATAGTTTAGCTATTTAAACAGTATAATATAACGTAAGCGGAAATACAAATTGAAAGCAAATCTTTTCTCCGGCGTTTTTTCTTTGAAGTTTATTTTATTTTATTAAAACAATTTCAACGCTTTAGTGGAATAGACTAGGCGTCAATATTACCTTCTAAACCACTTTATCAAGCTCCCTGTCTCCGCTAAGTACTGGAAACTCCTTTTTTACAATTTATTCCGAAACACTTAACATGCAAATAACTTTGAATGCGTTGAAAGCCCCTATAGATTTCAAAGAGTTTTCCTTAGGTAGCGACTTTTCATTGTCTTTTTTTACATAATTTATATAGGGTTGAAAACGCTTTGAGAATATTAATTGGAATTTAAATAGAGTTGTCTTTATATAAATATCCTACACCGTGGCTACTTAAAACTCCGCAAACACTTTTAATGTGTTTACCTTGGAGTAGTTTTTTTATGGAATGATTCTCTTTGGAAATCAATTAGTGGGTGGTTTTCCATTAAAGTCATCCCTCGCCTCGGAGGTGAATACCACCCCCTTTTAGCTAAGGGTTTTTTTTTTAAATTTTGCATCAGCATTAGCATAAAGGAATACAAATGTATCAAACTTGACGGCCTCCATGGTCGAGGGGTAAGGCTCTCGACTACGAATCCGAAGGTCGCGGGTTCAAATCCCGGCGTGCGCAATAAATTTTATGTAATTAATTTGTGTTGTTTCACAATTCATTAATTTAAAAATAATATAAAGTATATTTGCGCGCGTTGCAGAGTGGAAGATACTCTTAGTATCGCCCTGGTGAAAGACCACCATTCAGAATTGAAACGTTGCTTGAAATGGCTTTTAGCCGTGTTTGGTGACTAGATCTGAATAGCAAGGTATTCCCCACCTTCCTCTTCCTCTTACCCTTCCCCTCCCTAATACCTTCAGCCTCACAACATTCCCCAATTGGGAATGCCATAATCTCACTGGCTCCAGACGGTTGGGAGCAGTTGGAACTCTTGCGCGGTATTCATATAAAAAAAATAAAAATAAAAAACTATCCACTTTATGCTGTTACAAACAAAGTACCTAGTTGTTTCGTTTGTGGTGTTTTCAATAAAAATAACAACTGAAGAAACTTTATAATTTTCAGAACTCTGTGTTATGTTCTGCAATGAAGTGATTTTTTTAAAGAAAGGCACTCTCGGGTTACGCATAACCTGACAATATTTGAAAAACTCCTACTGCCATCATCATAAACTGAAAATGTTGCTTGTGCAATAATGGAAGACAGAAGAATTAAATATACACGACTGGGTAGGTACCAGATGCATTTGTTAACTCGGCCACTAGCCGGTCAATTTATTAAAATCATCTGTAAATTTTGAATTTTTTTTTAGAGTACCATTTTTTTATCAATAAATATTAATAAAATAAAATTCGATGAAATATAATATAGTTTTATGCACATGTATCAGCTATTTCGGCTGGCGAAGACATCTTCTTACTGTTTCTTTGTGCTTTGACAATGCGTTAAATAATAAACTAAAGGATTATTTATAATTATCCTTGGATTTGTGAGTTCGTTGAACAATAATCCATTTTAACAAATTACATAACGTACTCACAATAACATGGGTGTTGTTATTTCATTTATCTTAAACATACATCGCACTATGCGCCTAGTTGGTTAACTGTAAATTCTTAATTTATTTCCAAAGTTAATTATATTCGGGAATATAAAGCAACCTTCCAAGGATCATATTATTCCTCCGGTCCTTGTGTTTAATCTGACGACCTGAATCAAGGTTTTCATTAATTTTGGAAGGGGAAATTATCATATTATGACCCTCATCAACAAACAATTATATTAGTACTATATTAAAGTTCTTTGTGTGACATTAATAGTTCAAGGCTTTATGGAATGGACTTGGAAACACAAGAAACTAATGCCGTTGAAATGACTTCTTAGTCAATAAAAGTAAATAGTATCAATCCCAAATTTATTTAGAAAACTCACCCCTTTCTAAATTGTTGTATTTGCCAATTGTAATTATGAAATTACTTATTCGTAAAACAGTAATAATAATAATAATAATAAATGGATTATTTTTATAGCGCCGTTTTCGTGCGAAAATCACCTCAAAGGCGCTTTACAACATAATTTATCCAACCTATAACTTATCACTTAGACTTATATATAATATTAATTGATAAACTAAAGTTCTTAAAAACTTAAGACAAGATTTTTGTGCATAGCGCAAAGGGTAACAATTATTATTTTTATAAACAATAATTATTAATCTAAAACACTCATCCAAATTGAAAAACCTTCCGAGCAAAGATAAATGTCGCCGGCAGGACTCGAACCCGCACCCTTCTAATGTTGTTTACAGGTGAAAATATAATAAAAACAGTAATTATTGAATGGAACACTAGTATATATTGAATAACTTGGCGGGTTTGCGATAAGCCGACGTAGCTCAACGGTAGAGCATCTGACCGGACATTAGAAGGGTGCGGGTTCGAGTCCTGCCAGCGACATTTATCTTTGCTCGGAAGGTTTTTTCAATTTGGATGAGTGTTTTAGATTAATAATTATTGTTTATAAAAATAATAATTATATATAATAATTTACATATTAGATTAATTACTAATGGCTTACAGCTAAGATTTATAACTAGAAAATACCTAATTCAGACTTATAATTAGTGACTTACATCTAAGACTTATATAGATAGCGACTTACAACTAAGGCCTGTAGCTAGTGACTTAAAACTAGTGATAGAGGCTTACAACTAACATATTTACATTTCAGACTAAATTATGTACAAAATGTTACTATTTACAAAATCAGAGCATAACCTGATATTGAACAGCAGTGGGGCGAGTATGTATGTGATACATCACAGCTGCATTTGTATGCTTCTGATCAGTTTAAGGGTAATATACATACATATACGAGTATATCATATTCTAGATGGTAATGCTAGACAGATACCTTTATACGATTAAATTTTAAAATGTTATGAGCGCCAAAAAAAGAAGGAAGTTTTTTACCGATATTAATATTATGTATATGTTTGATTGTTAGTTTTATGACATGGATACAAAAAATGTATTTAATTAGTTATCTGAATTTAAAGAAAGGCATAGATATTAAATGAATGATATTAATCGACAATCAATTACGCGCATTAAGAAGATTCGTCACTCACAATTAAAACAGATTAAGGTGTTCGGCTCCCACTGACATTGTATATTGGTAGAAATTTCTAGGGAATTTAGTATTGGACATGAAAATTGATTTATAGATAAACACAGGAAACAATGCCATTAACAATGTACGAATTTATGGAAATGAGTATCTGAACAGATGAGTTTTTAGTTAAGCTCTAAATTCTGACGCACTGGTTATGCATCTCAATTCCATAGGGAGTTTATTCCATGCCTTAGGGCCAGATACTCCGAAAGCACGATCACCAAACTTAGTGCTCGGTTTGCGTTTAGGTTCTTTCAGCCTTCCGATATCAGATGATGTCGCTGATCTAAGAGTTGACTGCCTTAGACTAGTATTTTCCGGAACACATAGCTCAGAGATATAGGGTGGGGCCATTTCATTGATAGCTTTGAACACCATCCAGCAAAACTTGTACTGGATCCTCTCAGGGCACTTCAGCCAGTGCAGATTTCGGAGATGTTCCGAAATGTGCGAAAACTTAGGTACCCCAGTGATTAGCCTTGCTGCGGCGTTGAACACTGATTGCAGTTTATCAGTTTGGTATTTGGGAAGACCTGCGTAGATGCCATTACAGTAATCAAGACGTGATACAATATATGAGTTAACCAATAGTTTAGTTGCCTCTGTAGAAAGGTTCCGTCGGAATGACTTAAGTTGTCTTAGGTAGAAGAAACCAGTGCTGACTGTCCTGTTTATTTGACTTTTTAACGAAAAGTCCGAATCCAGATAAACGCCCAGAAGTTTGACGGTTGTTTTCGCAATTACGTCGCTGCCGAAAATAGCAATTAGTGAGTTATCTATTAAATATCGGCGTCTGTTCGTGGCTACCCATAGAAACTCGGTCTTTGAGGGATTTAGCTTCAGTTTGTTTGAGGATATCCACAGAGTGATTGCTTCTAGACACTCAGCTACGCGAATTTTAAGGCGGTCAATTTCATTTGGTGTACAGTAAAAGTACACTTGCTGGTCATCGGCGTAACAATGAGACAGAAGTCCGAATGACTTGATTATTTTTCCGACATCATTTGTAAACAGGATAAAAAGAAGTGGACCCAAAACAGATCCCTGAGGAACCCCTGAAGATAGTTTTGTAAATTTGGACTGTTTATTGCCAACCTTCACTGCTTGTGAGTGATTGGATAGATATGATTGCAGCCATTTTTTTATGTTTAAATGTAAACCAAATGTTACTTCTAGTCTCTTGATGAGAAAGTCGTGGTCAATTGTATCAAAAGCGGCACTCATATCTAAAAGTGAAATGAGTGCTAACTTACCTGACTCTATGGCAAGTGTTACATCTGACAGGATACGAAGTAATCCTGTTTCTGTAGAGTGGAACCTCCTATATGCTGGTTGATAATCGGTAAACAATTTATTCGAGTTTATGTGGGAGGTTATTTGAAAAGCAGCAATTTTTTCAAGTATTTTTGCTACGAAAGGCAGATTTGACACAGGTCGATAATTGCCCAAATTGTGCAGATTTTAGTTGTTCAGGGAAGTCACCTGTGTTTAGGGACTTATTAAACACGTGAACCATGAAGGGGGCTAACGAGTAGCAACATTTCTTAAGAAGCCATGTTGGGATAGGGTCTAGGATGCATTGTTTATTTGGAGAACTTAGAATTAACTTCCCAACTTCTTCTAGCGTTGTGGGTTTAAAAGTTGACAGTATTTTATTAGAATTTGCTTTAAAAATTGGCGGAGGGGCTAAAGATGTTGAGGCGCGTATAGACTCTATGTTTGTACAGAAAAACATAGAGAAGGCCTCCGGAGTATTGTCTGTAGTTATTTGCACAGGATTATCGGCGATGTTGGTTTTCATTGAGTTCCAGAGACGTCGTGGATTTTTTCGCTCATTGTCGATTTTTTTAACCCAGTATTCGGATCTTTTGGAACTTATTTTGCTTTTGTATTCTTTTTGGGCATTAATCCACTCGTCCCTTGGAGTGACATTGGAGTTTCTTCTGAATGACCTCTCTAGCTTTCGCATTAGCCTCTTCTGGCTTCGACACTCTTCGTCGAACTAGCCATCAGATCTCCGAACTTTCCTCGTTTTCGAGGTGACTTGTGCGTACTTATTCAACAGATTTGAGAGAGTTGTGTTGTACTCATTGATAAGTTCTGTCGCCGTCTTAGTTTCCCAATTACCTTCAGTGCATAAAGAAGAACGTATAAGTTCTTCAAGGAAATTGTCGAAATCGAATTTACGCCATTCCCTCGATACTATTGTGGTATATGGCACTTTTGGCGGGTTGAAGTTAATTTCAGTGCGGACAAGACGATGGTCTGACAAACCTATGACACAGACTTTTGCTATCAATGGTGGACCATTACTTCTTGATACAAAAATATCTATGATTCCACCAGCATCATAAGTTGGTACGTCGACCCATTGACGGAGTCCAAAAGTATCCAGCAAATCAATGAATTTGACAGTGTTGGGCGACGTCTGGCGGTCGAGATGAATATTTATATCACCTGTGATGACGAGAGTTTCAGAAAGTCCCACTGCCCATTCCAAAAAACATAGGAACTCCTTGAAAAATTCTACACTAATCGGTTTCGAACCGAGTCGGTACAGGGTTAGCAGAGTTAACGATGATCTCGCAGAAGAAACACGGCATCCAATATACTCGAACGTTCTGAAAGTACCATTTGCCACTTTGGTAAGCCGTACTCCTTATCGGGCTATTATCACGACACCCCCGTGATTCACATGTGAAATATTGTCAGAGTGTTCCGTAGCTCTGGGTCTGGCCTCCTCCAGAACAACATACCCTAGAGCTTGAAGTCTCTTGATGGAATAAGACTCGCTGCTTTCATGCCAGCTTTATGTGACGGTGAGTATGTGAAGTTGTTGTTCCCGGAAAATATCGTCCACCTCCTCAAGTTTGTTGTTGAGAGATCGTGCATTCCAGGAACCTATTGCAAGCTGTCTGCTTCTAGAATTTGCATGTCGCTCTAGTCGTATTTCATTCAAGTTTCGACTTTTGTAAGATTCACATAAGGCTTCAGAAGCTTGGTTATTCTGTTCATCGGTTGATATAACTACTTGAACACCCTGTACTGGTGGGGAGTTATTATTATTATTAGTTTGTGACTCTTTCTCCTTCTTGCACAGATATCTTTTCTTGTTTTGTCCACCTCGACAACCCCGATACCTTACTTTCACAGTAGGCCGATAGAAAGGTTGGAAATAACCTAGATGTTCACATGCGGATACTAAAACTATTTATTAATAGTAACTCGTTATTTTTTGGGAGAAGTGGTGTTATTTTACGGTGAAATTCGCGTTATTTTTGTGAAATTCGCGTTATTTTTGTAATAGGATTAATTATCAGCAAAAACAGAGATATTTTGCAATAGTGGTGGTCTTATATTCCCTTTTAGGTATTTTACAAGACAAGTAACAATTTTTTTTGTTTTTATCTTATAATCTTTTTAAATTTTGAATGTCGTAAAAAGAAAAGGTGCGTTCGATTTTATGTCTTTTCAAGCTTGTTAAAACCATAGACAAAGAAATGTTTAGAACGTACAATATTACTGTCTCATTTTAAAATACCAGAATATCGTGTGAAACATGCCAAAATTTGTGGTTATTTACCCAAAATTTTCAAATTTCGAGCGTGTTAAAATGGTGAATTTGCGTTTTTCGCGTAAAAATTACAAATTTCGCTAAAAATTTTTCGTTATCACGAATGCAAAATTTTCAGGTCTCTAATTTTATTAATTGTTTTCTTGTTGAACGGCGATCTGATAACGGAGTATCTTTTATACCTTAACGAGGTGCAAATACAAAAATATTTATTTATCAAATATGTATTTTTTTAAATATACATAATTGAAAAAAATGTATTTTGGATCCCTGTCTCCCGGTTCTAGAATAATCTACTACAGAGAGCGTAAATATATGTATAATTACCGGAAAAATAAACTGAATATGTTGGAAAAAAAGTTCATATGAATAAAGAATTTATGTTGGATTGAAGACGTAAACTTGTTTGGAGTAATATAGGTATATTTTTAATTTATTATAAACCCCATAAAAATAATAATGTCAATTCTTTGCTGTTTCTTTGTTGTCATGTATAAATATTCCGGCGAATCTCTTTGTTGAATATAATTACCGAAAGAAAAAAATGTTTCAGAAATTAAATTCTTTAAGATTTTCAGTCACAAGAACGATTTACACTTGTTTTTTTTTAAGATCGAGATGGTAGCAGGAAAACTTTTTTTAAAATCTGATCTGATCGTGAATATCCGTGTAACAATGAAACAATCGAATCGGTTCAATTACCATCGCAAGCGGCCGTGAACGGAAATAACGAATAAATAATATTTATTTATTGAATATAATGTTAGCAAATCTCAATGAAATATGAAACGGAAAAAGGCACGGATTAATATTATAAGGTAATACTGTTAATATTTGCTTTTTCGGTAATTAAATATAACAACGAATTATATAAATAATACTCCGGGATTTAAAATACTGTAATACCACTTAACGCCACCGAGTCTACAATAAAATATGATACAATGATATACACCTGCCTATTATTTAATATTTTGTACAGTTTTACGGAATTTATTATTGGTTGATATTTTAGCAGATAATTTTAGCAGGAATATATTATTGGTTAATATTTTTAGCAGATAATTTTAGCAGGAATTTATAATTGGTTGATATTTTTAGCAGATAATTTTAGCAGGAAATTATTATTGGTTGATATTTTTAGCAGATAATTTTAGCAGGAATTTATTATATAGGTTGATAATTTTAGCAGGAATTTATTATAGGTTGATATTTTTAGCAGAAAATTTTAGCAGGAATTTATTATCGGTTGATATTTTTAGCAGATAATTTTAGCAGGTATTTATTATTGGTTGATATTTTTAGTAGATAATTATAGCAGGAATTTATTATTGATGATATTTTTAGCAGATAATTTTAGCAGGAATTTATTATTGGTTAATATTTTTAGCAAATAATTTTATACAGAATTTATTATTGGTTGATATTTTATCACATTTCCTGTATTTGTTAGGAAAAAAAAACGTTATTTTTTTCGAATTCTGGCCACAGGGGAGTGAAGAATATCCCCTGAAGAGCATATATGTGTGAATTGGGATTAAGGGCCTGATTCAACATCGGAGGAACTAGCGGAGTTGTATTTGATTTTAATCAAAATAAGTCAGAGTGCAAATAAAAATATATATATTTCCTTTTCAAAAGGGCGTTTAAAAAAAGTTTTATTATACCCCGAAGATACACCACTCTCGCTTTATGAGAAAATTCCAGTTAGACCCTCAGAAGCTTTTTTTAATTAATTTTTTTTTTTATTTATTCATCTTATAGGTTTGGTACAGAGTTCAGATTTTTTTAATTTTTACAACTATCAAACTAGTAACATGCCCGTATTATTATGGTAGTCGAAGGATGGTATTATGGTAGTTGAAGGTAGTATTGTACAGAGCCCGCAGATACTTTAATAGTACACGATGGCCTCCATGGTCGAGGGGTAAGGCTCTCGACTACGAATCCGATGGTCGCGGGTTCAAATCCCGGTGTGCGCAATAAATTTTATTTAATTAATTTGTGCTGTTTCACAATTAATTAATTTAAAAATAATATATTGTATATTTGCGCACGTTCCAGAGTGGAAGATACTCTCAGTATCGCCCTGGTGAAAGACCACCATTCAGAATTGAAACGTTGCTTGAAATGGCTTTTAGTCGTGTTTGGTGACCAGATATGAATAGCCAGGTATTTCCCCGCCTCCCTCTTCCCCTTCTCCTTCCCCTCCCCAATACCTTCAGCCTCACAACATTCCCCAATTGGGAATGCCATAGTCTCACTGGCTCTAGACAGTTGGGAGCAGTTGGGACTCTTATGCGGTATTCATATAAAAAAAAACTGTTGACCCTGTACAAATCGCAAGGGCACCCCACTGTAGAATTTGGCCACCTCTGGTCGGGAGCACTAAGATATCTGAAAAAAAAACCCTTGACTCTGTGCAGAAACAGGCGGTCCGTTTGATAGATTAGCCTATCTTAACAAACGGACTGCAACATTTGGAGCACAGACGTCAGTTGGGAATGCTGTCCTTGTTCTACCAATATTTTAATGGAAGATGCTCTGAGGAACTAGCGTCATTGATCCCTTCGGTACCGGTGCATAATTGGGAAACATACCAAACGCACGCCCATCATTTGCACATAGTTGACATTTGGCACATGAGAACGGGTCGCTTCTACGACTCGTTCTTGTATTCAACAACTCGGCTGAGGAATGATCTGCCGGTCTCTGTGTTTCATCCATCCTACAACAAGTTCACCTCACCATATCCTCTAAAAGACCCTCTACACAGCATCCCCAAAGATGATATAGACCTTGAGGGAAATTATTTCCCTCAGGGCCTCCTGTGTGGAGTTACTGTAAAAAAAACTATGTTTTTAGTATCACTTATGGCTTTAATCACTAGTTCGGAATAACGAAGTACTTGCCATTTCAGTTTTTTTCTACAATGGTCAACAACAACAAAAAATGTGTAATTATAATTGTTATAGAAATACGTATCTTGATAACCAGATTTTGACGATTTTTTACAGCTTTTCCTTCAATTTTCATAACGAATCAAATATAAGCTTATGCCGAGTTACTGATCTAAAAAGTCATGTACTTATGACTTCTATTTCTCTCCTACAATGAATGAGTTTCCACCTCACAACATGTCCTAATTGGGGTACTATAGTTCCGCTGGCCTTGGGCAGTACAACCCTCAGGTAGTATTTTTTTTAAATAAAAAGGGGTCTTTGATCAATACCCCAAAAAGAGATATAAACATATAAATTATAAAATATATCATAACTGGTATAATATTATGCTTATTGTTAGTTTATAATACTATTCGAAAATCTTTTCAATTTTGTTGAGGTTCGTGAAATCCATTCAATTATTTATTTTGATGCATGAACTGTTAAGCCAATGTTTTCCACCATTTTTTTTTAATTAAGGGTTCCGATATCACACCAGTTGCATTCTCTCAGTGAGATCCATCGGATGTAAAAATGAGCCACAGAACATCAAAGGAAATTTCAGAGGTACGAAAAGTCTCGACTCTGGCCTAGTTGTGCCTGTACAGATATTATTTCCTTTGGAAGTTTGCATCTCGACAAACTGTATACAAAAATCTCCCGAGTTTGATGATTTAAGACGAACGGCTGCGTTACCTGTTTCATACTTAACTTTATTTTGGATTTAAGGCCAAAATACCCATCCAAACTAAATGATGTTTTTTTTTAATTAAAGGTTTAATAAATATCTAGTGCGTATGATGTAATTTATTGTATCTAGTAAGTATTTTATTTATTTTTGTAGTATAAGGCCATGAATTTTTTTTTAAATAATTTTATAGGCAACTCAGAAAGTTATTTGCGGGTTTACCGTATTTTTTTTTTAATTATCATATTTACATAGTAAATTACGTAAATAAAATATAAAAACAAACTTTTTTCGAGTCGATATTTTAAATTATGTAAATAATTTGTACATAATTTAAAATGTCGATCCGAAAAAGGGGTTTTTTTTAATGATTTGTTTTTATATTTTATTTATGTAATTTACTATGTAAATATAATAATTTTTTAAAAAATACGGTAAACCCGCAACTAATTTTCTGAGTTGCCTATAAAATTATTAAAAAAAAATTTCATGGCCTTGTACTACAAAAATAAATAAAATACTTACTAGATACAGTAGATTACATTATACGTACTAGATATTATTAAAAAAATACACAAACACAAAAACTTTTTTTTTTTAAATGTTTTATTATTTTTTTATTTACGTAATCATATTAACATAACAAATACGATAATTTTTAAAAAATATGCAATAAGCTAGCAAATTATTTTCTAAATTGCCTCTAAAATTATGAAAATTGTTTTTTTTCCGTGGGATATACTTCATAATTTAAAAAATAAATAAATAAAATACTTCTCATCCGTACTAGATATTCACTTAAACCTTTAATGAAAAAAATATATCATTCAGTTTGGATCGGCATTTTGGCCTCAATTCGAAAATTAAGTTATGTATGAAACATCCACCGCAGCCGTTCATCTTAACGGTCACTGAGTACAGGCAAATTATGTGAAAGAGCGGACGTTTGAAATCATTTGTGCACTCCAATAGTGGTTCAAATTAGTTAAAAAGAGTTTGAAGCACCCGCCCGCAGTTATATATTACCCCGCAGTAGCCCTACGATACAGTAAATTACTACACATTCTAGAATCTCTTTAAAATTATTATACCCTAAGTTTGATGAAACTAAGTGTAATTATATTGGTTATCTCTATTAATAGATGTTTCTGTATATTAATTGCTTGATGTCATAGTTAGCATTTGTTGACAGTCTATTCTATAATGCTTTCGTCGCTATAATTATTTCTAACCTAATATTAAATGTACCTATTTTGATCATGTTTTACAAAATTCTAAATATTTACTTTTTTTTCCATATCGTCTTCAAGTGCTGAAGGTCGAAGGTCTTCTCAATACGTTTTTTTTTTTTACAAAAAATAATGTTAAATTCAATAAAAGCTCTTTTTTGTACCACTCCTCTGTTATAAGCTTTTGTTTGTAATCGTATATATGAGAGAAAATTTTCAGGAACACTGGTACTTATACGCATAAAAGTGGAAACATTATTTTGTGGAACATCCCTCCAACCGATCTTGTTTAGCTGGCATTGTAAAATATCGATGGTGTATTTATTTTCCGTGGATTTTTTGAAAGAGCGAAATTTCATAAATAAAAATGAAGACCGAAAAAAATTCCCTCAGTTTATTAAATTATTTCATATTTATATTTTAATGTGTTATCAACCACCTAGCGAATAAAATCTTCATTCACTTTTTTTCCAGAAGTATGCGAGCATTACAACGCGGAAGTTTACCAGAATGATAAATCATTTACTCGCTATGAAAGGTCTTGTCACTACGCATTTCGTCAAAGGCTCAAATATCAAGTCATAGCAGGCGACAATGTATTTTTCAATGCCCGCCCGCTCTGAACAGATTTCACAAAATATCCGCCCTCGTTGGGGAAAAATTGAATAATTCAAAAGAAACCTCTTCGTGGGTGGGGGTCAATAAAAATAATAATAACGGCGAACTTCCCGCTTAATTCTTTAATATAAAACGATAGAAGAACGACCTCTTTGGACCCGTTGTGGCATATATACTAAAGACCAGATTCTGCCGTCATCTATCAACGTCAGCCTGCTGTAGGAAAAACTGAATATACAAGGCCCAAGACAAAGCAACAGAAAGAACTAGACATCCATTTTCCACGTATTGAAAGTCGAGTAATAATGATGGATCTGATTTTCAACTCACTAACTAACCGTAACACCATTTTCTAGCACAGTATGGAACTTCACACAACCGTGTTTGGCACACACTCCTCGCATTATCTACACGTATGTATTGTCCCGAACATACGAATTTAATGTTTTATAAAAAAATGTCATTGATTCTACACAGGATTAAAATATTTTACCTAGGGGTCTATGTCATCTTTGAGGATGCTGTGTAAAGGGTATTTTTGAGGAGAGGATGGAGTGAATACGGGTCCTTAAGAGACTCATGTTGTAGGAGGGAGGGATCGCGAGGCCGGTAAATCATTCCACACCAGGGCTGTTGAACTCGAGAACGAGTCATTCTCATGTAACAAATATCAACCGTGTACAAATGTTGGGAGCGCGTTCGGCGACTGTGCACCGGTGTCGGATAAACAGTATAATAAAAAACGATGACAAGAATAGACAAAGAATAAAAATGTAAGAATTGACAAGGTATTTACTAATCATTTTTAATAAATGATTGATTTAATTAATCTTTTTTTGTGATTTATTTGTGATAGTGAATGATTTAATAAATCTTTGGTTGTAATTTACTTGTGATAGTGGTTGATTTAATTAATCTTTGTTTGTGATTTATTTAATAAATCTTTGTTTGTGATATATTTAATAAATCTTTGTTTGTGTTTTAATTAATAAATTTTTGTTTTGTGATTTATTAGTGTTTATGATTTATTTGTGAGTGTGATTTATTTAATTAATGATTTATTAAATTAATGATTTATTTAATGAATGATTTATTAAATGAATGATTTATTTATTTGATTATTTATTAAAGTAATAATTTTTTTAAATTAATGATTTATTTAATTAATGATTTATTGAAATAATATAAAAATGATTTATTGTAAGAATTTATGATTTTAATTTAATATGATATACCATATTTATGTATGTAATTTATTTACTTAATTTATTACCGATTGTAATTATGATATACCATATTTATGTATGTAATTTATTTACTCAATTGATTACCGATTGTAATTATGATTTATTGTGAGATATTAATGATTACGTTTTATTTTTTATTACGATTATTCTTCATTGAGTTATTCTCGAACCCTGCACGCAATAAGACATTTAATAAAAAAAACTACCGAACATAAGTTTTAGGGATCTCATTTCCACTACATTCTGTATACTTTCATTCTCCTACTACTTGTTCCATGAGCCTTACATCGATTTTGCAGGTTTTTTAGGGTGAATTTCAGAATTATATAATGAATTGTTGTAACTAATTTAACTCACAATAATAAATACTCCCTCTTTCTTTTGGGTAGATGATGCTTTGAGTCAAAAATAAATATTTAATAACACGTCATATAAGCATCCCTTTCGGATCTAGCTCATTTCGCTTACTGATACATTTTCTTAGCTTTTACCGCACACGCCTCTATGATCTAATTTCCACTTGACCGTATTACTTGTTTGATTAAAAACGGATTAGGCTCACGATTCAAAGCTCTCAAACGAATCAAAATATATTTCTTGCCAAGAATAAAAGAAAACCAACAACCCGAATACAATGAAGCCGGCATTGTTTTCAAATATCCTCCAATAATGAATGATTCCTTAAAGCTACACCAAACTTTGTACATTAATTTTATCTCCTATACTCGTACCTACCAAATCTTATATTGCTTTTTCCCGGAACTCCTATCAATCATCCAAATCGCCCTCTTCTCCGATCTTCGCATATATCTAATACCGATCCTGATTCTTCGCAGGATTTTATCCTTATCACGTAATCTATCCACCTACCTCATGTTCTCCTGTTGTCTAAGACTTTCCGCATGGACCACAAATACCACGATCAAGAACGTGCCTCAAGCCTTCATACCCTTAACCTTTATTTTATCCATTACTCGTTTTCAAAATGTTTTAATATGGAATATTCTCAGATCTTCACAATTTACAATTTAAGAAATGTTTAGATCATGGAGGCATTATTTATGAAAGCTTATTGAATGTTTTTTTAATACAAAAATAACATATATGTAAGTGATTATCTCCCGCAGACAGGGCACGGGTTGTTTTATATCTTTAATAATATTTTTTGACATTATTTTTGTACTTTGCTTTTGGTTAAGTTATTTATTTAAGAAGCTTCTTCAATTTTTTTTTTTTTTTTTACAGTAACTCCACACAGGAGACCAAGGAGGAAATAATTTCCGTCAAGGCCTATATCTTCTTTGGGGATGCTGTGTGGAGGATCTTTTAGAGGATAGGGATGAGTGAACTTGGGTCTTGAAGAGACCCATGTTATAGGATGGAGGAAACACAGAGGCCGGCAGATCATTCCTCAGCCGAGCTGTTGAACACAAGAACGAGTCGTAGAAGCGACCCGTTCTCATGTGACAAATGTCAACCGTGTGCAATGTTGGGCGCGCGTTTGGCGTGTTTCCCGACTATGCACCGGTGCCGAAGGGATCAATGACGCTAGTTCCTCGGAGCATCTTCCATTAAAATACCGGTAGAACAAGGACAGCATTCCCACCCGACGTCTGTGCTCCAAATATTGCAACCCATTTGTTAAGATAGGCGAATCTATCAAACGGACCGCCCGTTTCTGCACAGAGTCAAGGTTTTTTTTCAGATTTGAAATTTGAGATTTCAGAATTGAGTAACTTTCCGTTTTTGCGGGTTTCACAAATAGTAATAGAATCTGTCGCAACAAACCAGAATAAAGATAATTGGGTAGATGAACACGTGGTAGTTGGCACTTCATAATTATTCAATCTTATTCCGAATATTGGTTCGTGATTATCATACTGCATCCGTTTTAATTTTGAATATATGGCAAAATGATTCTGTATTACGATAATTCATATGAATTAAGTTGTGTAAAGAAGTTTAATAGCATTTTGTGGATGGAAAAATATGTCTGTTAAAAATGATAACTTTAACGATTCTTCTCCTTTGAACTTTTGAAAAGGCGAACCAATAAGTAATAACGTTAAAATCTTTTGGAAGCCGATAACTGTTCCGGGAATATTAGTTCTCCTTCATTAGTTGGCCCGGGAATAATCCTCAAGGAAAGCTTATAACAATTATCCCCCCATTCCGAGATATAATATCAGATAATAGGTGCAGTTAAAGTTCAGGATTATCGCTTTAATTCAACTGTTCTATTCGTGACTGGTTGTAATGGGATGGGAAATTCTCATAACATTCTAATGAACCCCATCTTGCCCGTATCTTATAATTCTCATCTTCACATCCAACCCTCATAATTCCGAATTATTGTGCTACTTAATATCCGGCGAATACAAGGGCTTAATAGAATAGTTTTACATGGCAGCCCGGAAGGCTCAATTCATTCGATGTTGTATATTCCATGAAATATTCAAAATAATCACGCTTAACTCTAAACGAATGCCTTCATACAACCACATTCATGACTGGATAATAGTAGTTGAAGACCATAATTTTATAGTTAGCACGTAGTCATTGATACCTATGTAATATTTCTCTTTTTTAATGGTGTAAAGCACTGTCTTTCTACGTATCGTTTTGCGAAAATTCTCTCACTACTTCTTCATAACCAGCGACATGTGAAAAATGAATGTTAATAACAAAGATAATTATTTTTATTGTATTTCTAGACATCAACTGTGTAACAATTTCGAGACATTTGTTTGAAGAGTTTTAATCGCTATGCATATTTGTTACTTAAATTTTATTTTGTCTCCTCCCACCGCCCAGCCCCTTCCAAATACCGGACCCACTACCCTTGCCTAATAATATGTAATTATTTCTGTACTTGTTTAATTTAAGTTAGTTTTAAGAACGCTAGTGAATGACACGGATGTATCGAAACCGGTAGCGCAGTAATAAAATTAAGTAACAGAAGTACATACAGATTTAAACTCTTCAAATGAAATAATTTATTTCATTTTCAAATCTTTTAAAATCTTATTTTAATGACCGAGTTAACAATGTAAAATTACTAAAGAAAATTAAGTTTTAAATACTTGTATGGCTTTAAAAATGATATTCACAAAAATATCTTTAAAAATGGCAACTACTATTAATTCAACAAACGTTTCTTAAAAGTGGGCATAGATTGGGAACAGGTCGCAATTTTGAACTACCTTATAAACCATGATTATTTGTAAATGTTCAAATCCACTCACCCCTTAGGCAAAATACGTAATAATCTAAAGGGAGATAATACAAATCAACCCTATATTCCGCCCCCCCTTCTTTTAAATGACAGTGCAGTTGCAAGCTCCCTAGTAGGGAAAAAAAATCCCTCGTGATAAAACGATAAATCATCAAAATTCCTATCCCGATGGCTTAATTGAAAGACTACAAATTAAAATTTCCGTTCACACGTCAAATGTCCTCACAAGCTCCGTACAAAATACGCAATTATGATTTAATTGATCAATAAATGTAATCTTGCAATAAACCGGTAAGTAGTAATAAAACGTCCACTCTGGAAACGTTAATCTGCTGACCGTTTATTGCTGAATAGCGTACCATTAAAAATGTTTGATTACATGTCAAAGAAAAGATTTTTTACTCCACATGACGAGGGCCTAACGTAAAGCTTTTTTTTATCACGTAGTAAGGGAGCGTAAGTAAGAATTCATTTTTCAATTTCTTTGAGTAAGAGGAATGCAAGTCCATATTTTTTAAAAAGGTATTAATTTTGACCATGTACCTTAAATACCACTACTATTTTATTTTTAAGTTCATTTTCATAGTCGAATTAATTCTCAAATTTAGAAATTTATTAAACCCGCCAAAACGGCCGGTATCGGAGCTGCAAGGGGCGGGGGGTGAATGTCGTCACTCAAGCGTCACAAGGAATTAACTTATATGGAAATAATTTACGATCAATCCTCCGCGTGATGTCAGTTTAACAATGCCAACCAAACAGGGCGTTTTGATGATATGGTGTTTTTTTTAATAGCTTGTAATAAAATTTATATATTCAGAATCGGCTGAATACAATACAGGTTGAACGCACATCGGTGGAACGCATTTTGCTAACGAAGAGATGCTGAAAGAAGAGGTTCTGAGCTACCTACACGGCCTGGCGGGAGACTTCTATGACCAGGGAATCAAAAAGATGGTGACCCGGATGAAAAAGTGCATAGAAGTCAACGGGGACTATGTAGAAAAATAGCTGAAAGTAAACTTTCCAATGATGTATTGCTCGTTGTAAATAAAATGGTTTTCATCGTGAAAAAAAAATAGGGAAACTTATTTTACGAACCACCCTCGTATATTCAGTCTGTTGATCTATATGAATGTTTCTTTTAATTCATAATATTTTTCCCGGGAGTTCCTTATTCAATTTCTTTAAGAGAGAAATATCTGTCATTGCGTATCTATGTTTAACAAATTGCCCCGAAATTCAGAGGAAGTGACAAAACGGTAATCGGTTCAGCTAAATTCAATAATCCAAAGTGCGAATTTACATATTTTTCATACCTTATCAATTTTCACTCTCTCCCTTTCTGAGCGCTGTGACGGGCGTATTATTGTCAACCGTGCCTGACAACAAAGTTGTCACACGACCAATGTGACAACGTAAACTCGAGATAAAAATAATAATATTGTTTATTTATTTGAAACACACATTATTTAACATCAACATTTAAGAAAGCTTTGACTGCCCAACTAGGAACACATCCTGTTTTAAGACAGTCAAATTGACATGTTTAGTTCATATTTAGTGCCATTATACAAAAATAGAAAGAGAAAGGTGGGTATTGACGTACTATTGTAATATAACTTATCTTGAAAAAAGTATAATAATTAATATTAAAGGTATTATGTATATGTGTTTGATAGGTACTGGTTGGTGCTACGACGAAAAAAATATGTAAGTCACGTGTTTCTCAAACACATTTCTTATCTATACTGCCATTCATTCATGTACTTTTAGTCTTCTATTTTATAGTAACTATCGTGTACAACAACACAAACTTTATGAATATTACATTATCGATGTACTTTTATTTCTATTCTTACCACTACTGTCGCTACTGGCGCTGCTCCGCAACTCAAGCACAAGAAATCTTTCTCTATTGAGTTGGGTAATTTTGTTAAATAAATTTATGCTTTTTATTAGCTATTAAGAAATATCAGTACTATTAAATATTTTATATGTATTTATATTAAATAAAAATAAATATATAAAAAAAAAAAATAATTACATAAACGTCGCTTTAAATAGGTTTATCAAACATATCTATGAATCCCAAAGGGGAGTATAATCAAATAAATACAAAAAATTAAAATTAAAAAAAGCATGAAATTTCTTAATCCTTTCCTTTCAAATCGTATCCCCCTCCCCTGAGTTGAAACTCTAGTCCAGTATTATTTATTTTTGTTACAAACGCGACAGAGCTACGTAAGGTCTCATCAAAGCAATGCTGTAACTTTAAATTTATTTCTTTGGTTTTTTTCTTGTTTTAAATGATACAAAAGCATAAAAGTTAATTATTATGATATAACACAACAATATAGAACACTTATTTTACACATTTCTTTATTTATTTAATTTTGTCACCTATTTTAATCTCTTACAATGTATTCGAAATTAGCTTTCAATCATTGTTTAATGTAGAAAATGATTTATTTTTCAAAAATTGTAGCATTATATTAGGCATTCTCTGTTGATCTCCGATCCTTGCCTTACAATGTATTCGAGCATCGTTTATAATATATCTTTTTCATTGTACCTACAATATTCTCTTTCATTTATCATCTGAATTCTTTGTTTCATTATTCAAGGAACCTTTATCATTCGAGAGAGCTTCGCGTCAGACGCAAATCCTCTACGTGAATTCAAACATCCCTCTTCTGATCGATCCTCCCCATGTGCCATAAGCCATCAGCTGCTGGGGATGCTGAGAGCCGGAATCAATGGTGTTTTATGTTTTAGCGCCCCTTATCAGAAACATTGACCCATTTTATTGCACACCTTTTGTTGAATGGTGTACACCCTGGAAACGAAATATCTCGAGTTTTTTGTTAAAAAAAATGTATTAATAAGTTGACTTTCCTTTAAAATTAAACAGTTTCCACGTATCTATCATTATCCGAACTAGAAATAAAGGTGTTATTTAAATAACTGTTTAAAAATATTAACTTGGACATATTATTTTTCGTCCAGCTAGGAAATGCAGTAAAATTTGTTATTCTATCTATGATGACGACGTCTTTCCAGGGGCGATAAGATTATTGGATCTACGCTTAAAGGTTGCGGGTTCATAACCCGGCGAAAACGATTAAAAATGTCTTTCGTATTCTTCGATTTGTTCACACATTAATTAAAAATCTTAATAAATTTTTTTTTTTTAAGTTTTCCTGGATGGATTATACTCTCGGATTAGCTCTGGTGATAGAACATCATACTCAGAATGAAAGCGAAGTAGTTTTAAATAGTTTCAAGTAATTATTATATTCAATCGGCGAAGAAGACAATATTAACAAACATCAATGAAAAATTAAAAACAGAAAACAAAAAGGTAACGGTCGTAAATGGAACATCTGGATAGGTATATCCGAGACACTATCTAGGTTGCAAATATGTTCTGTTAGAACAATCTGTTCTATCAAAATCTAATTGATTAACATGGCCAAAATCGCCCTTAATGGGTGAAAGCCTAAAAATAACAAACAAAAACAACTTTGCAATAATATAAAATGATAGCAGCCAAAGGAATGGAAAATACTTGAGGATAATATTAATAATTCTTAAATTGAAGTATGATATCGATTTAACTGACAGAACATAATTAAGTCTCAATAGCTCAGTGGTTGGAGTAGTATCGCGGTAATACAGAGGTCCTGGGTTCAGTTCCCAGATGCGATCGTTTGCTTTTTTTATGTCCTGTGTCTTTTTTCTGTTTCATATTTCATTGAGATTTGTTAATATTATCTTGTTCAATTATTCATTTCATTTCCGGCAACCCGGGCGTTTATTGCCATAAAAATTAAACATTTACATGTACTTTACCCGTCTCACTAGACGATGTCTGTTCTGATATGGGTAATTATTAAATGTTACGATGAGGTTTATAAGCTTCAATAAGTTAGTCCAATAAATTGAATAATTATTATTTGTTCGGCAGCACCTGGATAAACAGGTGCATTATCTTCAACGACTCTATCATTTATTAATGGTATTTTCCCACCGAGCAATTTTAACTGAGTGCAGTGGTGGGTTTGTAAATACCTACATTCACATTTTGCTGTAAAGACGCAAATCTATTTGTTTGAATGATTAGTACGCGTTTACCATTAAACTGAAACAAGATTTCCCCTTAGAGTTAACATCCTTAAAATTAAGTGGATATTTTGTGTCTCCCTTCGAGTAATGAAAAATAAGATAGATGAATCCTAAAGAATCACAAACAATGTGCACAGCATGTGAAGGGAGTCGTTTCTCTCCCTTCGCAACGAAATGAGAATTCATTCTGAAATTAAATTTTTAATAATTGATGAAACGCTGGAATTCATGCCCCGAGGAGCATAGGCCAGCCTTAACACGAGGGATAAAAATTACCCCTGATATCGATACGTGATCCTAGGGGAGGGGGGAGGGCCTGGTACGCACGACTCCCACCCCTCACAGATATTTATTCAAATTTATTATTTCTCTCCTCTCGTTAACCCCATTTCGCGCCGTAATTCGATAAGGGAATTGATGAATGTGGGTACTAGCCGTGGTGATATATTATTTATCTGGATGGACCGTTTTCAAAAACTTTTCTAATGATTATTGTCATACAATCATAACCTACACGAGCCGAAATTACACGCTCAATATTTATACATTCACATCTAATGCATGGCATTAAAATATTATGTGTAATAAATATTCTCAAAGTTTCAACGGGTACTAAATAACACTAGATTAGCACACGTTGGTACATATTTTAGTTTATATCTCTACAATGGCCATCCACATAAGCCACCAATTTCTTGTAAGATTGTTAAAAATTTCATAATTCAATCAAAGAACAAAATTGCTGCAGTAACAAAAATAAACTTTTTGATCGATTTCCACGTTTTAATATCTATTTTACTTTAGCTAAATATCTTATAATGTACACATTAACTCAATCGGCTCGTCGAGATAGTGGAGACACGTTTTCATTTTTTTTTTGCTATTTTTAGCCTAAATCTTAGAAGTCTTATAATTGGTAACACTTTTACAAGAATTCGGTTGCTAGTGTGAAGTACTGTCAAAGGGGGGCACTCAATAATACGCACTTCGTAGTGTGATAACGCAAAAAATACTACGAACGATTATACATACATTTTGCACAGGTAGTTATGTATAAGGTTTCCATTGACAAAAAATACGTACTGAACTTTAGGTATAACGCACAAAAATGGCTTCACTGGTTTTCAAACTGAACATGTTTTTTTCAAACATTTTGGTATGCACGAGTATTTCATAGATTTTAAAAGATTACAGCTTGATGATTTTCGTCCCATCAGTACCTGTATAGAATTTACAGGTTAATTATTTGTTTTGTTTCAATTAGCAACTTGTAAAGTGACGTTTAGCGCCTTATTTGAGTGCTCATTATTAAGGCCGTATTATTTTGCAAATGCCTTGGACGTCTGACCGTTTTTTTTAAAGTAAAAAATAGTATTCTAGCGTTAAGCACTTCCCTCGTTACAGTGTCTACCTACTTTACGTAAAACCACAAGTACCCCATTATTTCAAGAAAATTATCTTTTTTTCATGACGTACAATCAGAAGGTTAAACGTTTTTTATAGTATGTATATCTCGAGAGAATATCTGTTGGAAAAGTAAATTACAAGTTCTTGATTCAGAAACCTCTTACTTTAAAACTTGTCAAATTAAATTTTCTTTCATAAGTAGGAAAATTCTAATTGAATCCAATGTTCTACCTGCCAGCGGTATGCGTTCACCCTTCTAGCGAATTTGACATTTTTTAGAAACTAACGGAATTATGTTTTGTGTTGTTCTTTTCATAGCCATAAAGATTTGTTTTAAAATGATTTTATTATTTCTGATTTCAATACTGTCATGGTGGAATTCCATTTTAATAAGAATTTTTTGATTAATAAACCTTTTGCAGTTATCTTTTAGATAAAGAAGTGAAGGATAATTAATTAAGAAAGTTTTTTTTAAATTCGAAATAATTATGTAATTACTAAACTTTTTTAAAATACACGAAAAAATTATTATAACATAAACACATAAATTTTTATTAATTAATTCAATTTAATACAATGATCAACCGGTTTCGGAAGTAGCCTTTCACTGACAGGCCTATATTAAAACTTACTTAAGTACTTCCGAAACCGGTCGATCATTATATTAAATTGAAGAGGTTTAAATCAAATTTATGTTTTTTTTTATAATTATGGCACACTACAAAGTAAATTCTTTTTACGAATGTGGAAAAAAGTATTGCTCAGACATCTTTTATCGCACAAACTGTTCATACACGAATGCAAGCTTTAACCACTAAAATTATCTTCCATAAAATTGTGCTACCTGGATAAGCGGTTACAAACAATTCCATGTTATGTCTCTAATTCCAGTTACACGTCAAAATCCTTAGATTGAAATTGGAAATCTTCTGCAGAAATGAAAGCTCATAAAGCGAAGAATTCAAGACTACGTGGGCTTTTAGTTGTGAGATAAATAAGCGGGGATCCTTATTCAATAGAGCCTCCCGGCCTCTTTGGGGTGGGCCGGCATACAATATTTGGGTTCCCGGACGAGTTGTGATGCCGTGGACTTAATAGAGTGAGGTCGGTTAGAAACAAAGCCAGCGCTAAGATAAAGTACCAAAGCCGTGTAGTAATCTTCTTTGAGGGAATGCGTAATCCCGCACACGTGAGTTAATCTGGACGTGGAAGGCATATCTAGTTATGCTGCCCTCCGAGGAATATAATGTAAGAGTTTGCTTCTGCCATATACAATAGTGGGTAAACTACCCTTCGCAGGGGTGGGAAGTTGGAGGAGTTAGTTGCTCATATCACATCTGGAAATTAACTATTTATAATACGTACAGCAGTGCCAAAAGCGGTTAGAGGAATATGCCCGCATGATGCTAGGGCTTCTTCACTGTAAGAAGTCGTAATTCCAGAGAGCTGTTGATGCTTTGAGACATCCTTGTGGAGGATTCAATTTGAATAGATAATTCATTATCGTAATGATTTTAATGACACGGGTTACTTCCCAGAGGCACTAGACGCTCAAGTTTATTGCGAAAGCAGTATTTTGCGTGAGCACCTAGATTTCTATGTGTTTGCTAACTATTTTATTACCAACCTCCTGCAACTCTGTGCTTCTATTGTGCCTACATAATATATTGACGGCAAAATGTGTAAGCAGTACTAGTTTTCGTCGGAGGTATAATTTTATGTTTGTTTTGGGTGAACATACACTAAAATATGCTTTAAATTTGATGTCTACGAAAATTCGGGTTTACTTTTTTTATTACTCTGCTCACGGGAGTATTCAGAGACCAAAATGCATTAAACCTTTGTTTTATCAGAAAACGTTACTCGCGTAGATACTTATATTTAAAATTTAAAATTGTTTAGTTGGAGAACGTCAATATCAGGAGCAATATCCTTCAATGGTATGATCATTTTTCCATGAACTATTCATTACCAATGGTAAAAGATTAATAGTAGATTGCAATGACGAGTATTTTGTTCCCACTTCTCAAAAAGGAACATAAAGATGAAAGAGGTTTAATATGATATTTTTCAACTATTAATAAGGCGATGAATTAATAATACCATGTATTCTGTCTATTCCTGATGAGGAAAGCATCGCTTTCGAAACATGTTGATATGTATATATTAATAAAGTGGTGATTACAAAGTAATTTTTAATTCATTGATTATTAGTAAAGCTTTTTGAAAATAATAGGTCGCTCTTTTTGTATCTATCATATAACCAAGTATAGTACTAGAAGCTTCGAATATTTAAATACCTCATAAACTTCTTCTATGCCTTTTCCACCATTGAAGAGTACGATAATCCCATATTCCTCTGTATTATTGAAACACTTTCCAAAACTCTACGTATTTACGTACTTATGTAACCTAATGGTAGTACCTACATTAAACGAAGCACGCTAGAGCTGCATAAATGCTCGAAATTGCTTAGCACAAATTCCATCGTCCTCAAAGCCTTGCGGCGTGATGTTTCTATATACACCCGAAATATGAAGTGCGAATCAAGTGAAATTCCCAAATCCATCTTAATTCTACCATGTTTAATAGAAGAATGGAACGTCTTACTGATAAGGTATATCATATTGTTTGCTTCGGTGTATCATAATATTGTAGAGCGTTTCTGATTAAGTAGTCTTGTTTTATTCTTGGGACTTCAATCATCGTTTGAATTTATATTGTTTTGAAATTGAAAGTCATTTCCAGGCTTCCTGCCCTCGGGAATATTTATATGTTATCCGAAAATAATAAAGCAAATTTATTTAAAGGAATTATGTCGTTAATGAATAATAAGACATGATGGAGCCTAGGTTGGAACCTTGAAGAATACCGTAGTTATTGGAAAAGTACATCAAGCTAAAATGAAAACCACTATGTATTGATGTATAATAGCAAAATGGGATATATTAAGTGTATCTAAGATTACTAGCGGACTTACCGTATCCAAAGCCTTTCCAAGTCATGGTGTGGTTAATCTGTATGCTTAATAGTTGCTTCCAAGAGCTTTAAAAACATTTACCGTTAAACCATTACATTTGACATAGTACATAGATCCGCCAGATCTAAAGCAATACAGTTTGTCAGGAATTTCCACTATTTATCAAGTTTAATTTGTAGAACTCAGTTTTATTTTAACTGCTTTTTTTGTAATAAATATTATTTTTAAATCATTGAAAATAATATTATTAAATCTCAGATGAAATATGAAACAGAAAAATACCTTTTTTTTAAGTATCGGTCACATCTGCGAATCGAACATAGAACCTCTGTCTTATCGGAACAATATTCTTACCACTGAGGTAATGAGACCTTATTAGTTTCCGACTTTGACGAACCAGTGTTGGTTATCTAGTAGGTATACCGCAACATTCAACAATTCACCTTTATCATTCACCCAATTGGTGAAGTATTCTCTTATGTGGGTTTTGAACGCTCTCTCAGTTTGTCCGATGTGACGAATTTCAAATGAAACGTGAAACCGAAAAAGACACAGAAAATATGAAAGTTATTAGTCGGATCTGGGAATCGAATCCAGGACCTCTGTCTTACCGGGACAACGTTCTATCACTGAACTAATGAGACCAATTTATTTTACGTAATGTTTATCGATATTTTATTCACAATTTAAGACTTACCAATATTATCCACAATGAATTACCATATTATTGGTAGGGAGTAAAAGATACTCATAAATCTCACTTCAATATTGATAAATGTAAGACGCTAACAAGACCCCGTTATTATTTAACTACACTGGGAAAAGTCAACGAAAGTTAAGGATCTCGGAGTTTTGTTTGACACACAAATATTTTTTGTAAATCGCATACAACAAATAACTAACAATGTGATTTGTAATTATAACTATCAAAGACTTCATTCAACGAAAGTTTTAAAAATCGTATGTGTCGTTAGTACGCAGATTAATAGAATAAAATTCAATAATGTTGTCCCCATACTGTCTTATTCATAAAAGCAATATTTAAAATGTTTATTTTTTTTAAACTTCAAACTACACGTACCTATTCAACACATAAACTTTACGTTCTTACTAAATACACTTAAAATGCGTATCCTAGAAAAGAGAACACAAATAACTGATTTACTCTTTTGTTTAAAATTATTCATTCGGAACTAGACTGTTGTGAACTTCTACACCGAATCAACTTTAAAGTACCTGATCGGAGCTACTCGGCAAAATACGTTATTCTGCAACAATCATTCCGGGACTAACTACCAAATGCATGCACCCATTTCTCACCTACATGAACTTGGAAACTAAGCCTCAAGTATAGACATCTAAGTTTACCAATGTTTAAAAGATATTTTACATAGCAATTATTTTTGGAAGCATCGCATAGGATCTATTGTTTTATTTATCTACAATCCTAAAACATGTTGCTCTTTTTCCGTTATCTGTATCATGCACTATTATATGTATTATGCACATAATAATAATAATAATACTTGGACGACTTGTATAGCGCCGTTTTTTGTGAAAAATCACCTCAAGGGCGCTGTACAAATACTACTTGCTAGGGTTTATCTTATTATGTACATCTACAGAAAACATACTTACCTGGTAGGGCACTCCAGATTAAAACGTTAAAATACAATGTTTTGGGCTGAGATGATATGACTTTGCACGCACAGGATACATATATTAGAAAACACTGCACATTGCATGACATTGCAGTTGCTGTTTAAATCCTATTTGTCCTTGATATTATATACATTAGAAGGCTATTGGCAAAAGAAGAATAGCTATTCATTTGAAGCATGGTTTTATTTGAGATTTTTGATAATAATTATTTACATTTACAAATATTTATAATTATATGTTTATTAGGTATGCTACTGAACCATTCACTCACGTGTACGAGTATATTATGTATTAGTAACACATTTAGTTAACTGCATTTTAAAACCACGTTGCCTTTTTTTTACTGTGTAATACACTTCTTATATAATCAGTGGTTATTAATTTATTACTATTGTAATTTTTTTTTGTACTTCAACAAATTAAAAACTTTTGCTTTTTGTTTTATCTATGTCATGTATGTATATTAAATGTTATGCACGTATATACCCATTTTGTGTTATGATGATTTTTTATTGTCTACTGTTGGAAAACCGTTTTTCTCCATATTTTAAAAACCCATTATGGCCTTAATAATTAATGAATAAATAAAATAACAGATTTCCAAAACTAGCGTGTAAACGACGGGGACAAAACAATAGAACTGACTATAATTGAGGTAAAAGTGTCAAAAAGTTTTACTCTTCTAAAAGCCTCATTATTTTTGCTCATGACATTAGTGCATTTCATATTGAAAATATGTCTTAAATTTTCGAAAGAAAGTAGTTTTCAAAGCATCAGCAGTAAAAGAGCTATACCCTGAAAAATGATGTAAAACGCTGGCGATCTATTCAATTGAAGTCGGTTGAGCCATTCTTTGCTGGAATCTCGGAAGGAGGCGACGCCAAAGGGCGCGGGATGAAATTTGTTTTGATCCACCCTGTTCTGGTATGACGTATGAATGATAAATGAACTCGAAAAAGTTTCAAAGCAGCAGAATGGGAGCCCCGTTAACAATGCTAGTACACCCTGTACCTACAACCTGACTTAGTCAACTTTTCGTTTTTACTCGCGAAAGTTTCCCTTACATCCACTGTTATTTCCCCTTGAATATTACCTACTCAAATGATATTACAATATCTCCGAATGCCAGATACACTCATAACTTTAACTAAAGAAAAAAGATTTTGCGTTAACATAAATAAGTTTTTAGTTATTCTGTTACCAGAAATGTCTCGTTTTTAATACAAAGCGTAGTGGAATAAGAAAGAATAACTTCCCCACAAATTACATAAACACGTGCTAAAAATGCAAATGCAGGAGTGTTTTAAACACAATTAAACGCAGGGAGTTGATAATTTTCCATCTTCATACAGTTTGTATTTTTTTTAAAAGCTTTTTGAGCAATTATACTATTTAATGACCGAGTCGGTTTTAGATGTTAGGGGAGTATTTGAGTTCTTGTTACCGGAAGCGTGTAATTATAAACACACAACGGCGCATGTATAAAAACAATAAAGAACAAGGATCGTTACAAATGTAGTTTATTAAAAGTGCTCACTTATGTAAATATTAACAATAATTAGAAGCTAATTCCAAAGCAATTTATTAAAAATAATAATATACCGTGATGAAATGTGTAGGTATTTGAAGATATGGTAGGGGTGGGATAAAACAGGCGGGATGTAGAGTTTAAAAAGTGAATTTTAATGTTTTCTTATCGAATGGCAGATTAAAGTAACAAAACGACAGCCTCCATCAGCCAGCTGGGAGTCACGCCCCGAGAAGGAAATCCCCTCTCCGCCTGATGAAAAATGTTTACACATTATCGGCTCAGTGCAAAATCTGTATTGGAATGTTTGATGTGTTTCAGCCCGTTTTACGGCCGGGGCGGGGGCGAAAGCAGGCGCGTGGGGCGGGGATGCGATAAAAACACAGCCCTCCTCGCATAGCAACGAGGCGGCAGGACTGAATCTGGTGATTGTGCCACGGTGCAAAAAGTGCATTAGCGGGATGGTTTTATGCGTCAAACAGACAATTTATGTACATTTGTTAATGTGACACCGCAGAAGCATTCCACGAGCCAGAGGCAAGCAAACTTTCATCGGATCCCAGTACATGAGTACTTCTATATAAAATAAAACGTCTTTACGGAGTTTTACTACATATTGCAGAAAATGTAATCACTTATCCTTAAACATTGATGTAAGACAACTCTTGAATGATAATTTTTATGAAACATAAAATTATGGGATGCGGTTTGTAGATGATTTTTGGGAATATCAGCGTGCCAAATCCGATGGCTTAAATTTAGGGTATTCGTAAAAGTTGAGTCATCAAATTGTCAGTTGAGTTCAGTCCGTGTCGGCAAGACGTGGTCGGATTTTCTTAACTGAGTGAAAAATGGTTTTATATGCTGTGAAATATTATTGCAAGGTTCTAGTTCCATGCTCACGGACATGAAGATTCTCGTATGAAAGTATTGTCTAATATATAAATATATTATATTCGTGTACGACCGCCGAAGATAATCTTGTTACTACTATGTTATATTAATAAAGTTTTTTTTTTAAATGTATATACATATCTTACGTTACTTTGTGTTTGTGGAATCTATTTTTTAAACTTTATTTGCACTTTATTATTATAGCTTATTTTGTTAATTTTGTTCTTTTAACGTGGCAGACCGCTAATGTATTTATCAGCAGTATTTCTAAACTGTGCATTTAAAAAATATATATTTACCCACGTCATAGACAATGACGATCCTCGTACAATTCTGGTGAATAAAAAATATTCGTTAATTACGTATTACTTTAAAATCCTGTGAATACAATAGTAGCGTTGATCGCAAATTTCCAGGTTATGTTTGTTCCACTGACGGAAGACGATAAATTATTACACTTTCCAGCTTGTCATGAGCTGGTAATATTATCTTAGTAAGGAGAACAGTGTATAAGCTGAAATTTCCTCGTTATCGGGACCGGTCCTGCATCGCCTTGTATTCTGCATATTAATTCAGACAGTGACAAAAGGAACCTCTTCATCGTGAATATGAATGAATTTTCAAAGACTGTCTTCCTTCATACCCGGATTAATTGAACGGCCTGTGAAACTTGAGCATGCAAAGGGTACAAGATGTGCGGATTTGCATAATAATAATATTACGTGCTTTATTTGCTGTCTTATTTACGAAGAAATGTCCCCTCAGATTGTACAAACAACAAATGCGATTATTTTCTTGCTAAGAATAGCATCGGAAACCAGAGACGGGACCAGAGTTAATTGCGCTTTGACAACACAAGTTCACAACACATTTCGCGTGTTTGGTTTAGAACGAACAACTCTATCCAAAACAGAAGCATTAATAAAGTATACAAGGAAATTATAATGGAAGGTTGATGGCTAAATTTACCTTTTCTCAAAGAGTGTTAGGGTAAACGGTGATTTTACGGAGTGGTTTGACATCACAAAAGGTGTTAAGTAAGGCTGCGTAATGTCACCGTGGTTATTCAATCTATACATGGATAATTGTATGCAAGAATTGAAAGAGGTGGGCTTGGGCGCGAAAATGAGTAATCTGAAAATATGTTGCCTGTTGTATGCGGATGATGCGGTGCTGATTGCTAACAGTATGGAAGATTTACAGTCCCTTGTATCTAGGATGAATGAAGTATGCATGAAGAACGAGCTAATGATGAATGTAAGTAAGTCTAAAGTCATGGTGTTTGAAAGAGAGAGTACGAAAACAGTGCAATATAGTTGTGAATGACGACTACTTGGAGCAGGTCGATGAGTTTGTATATTTGGGAAGTATGTTTACGAGAGATGGAAAGACTGATAGGGATATTGAAAGAAGGGTGAATGCAGGAAACTCCATTAACGGAGGACTGAACGCGGCTGGCGCTAACAAAACGTTGTCTAAAGAAGCGAAGCTAGCAGTCCACAGTGGAGTGCTGATACCCTGATGTATGGCAGTGAGGAATGGAATCGGCAGAAGAAGGATGAAAGTAAACTGAATGCCGTAGAAATGAGATCTCTAAGACGAATGTGTGGTAAAATCATGTATGATCGTGTGAAAAATATTGAAATTCGTAAAGAATGCAAGGCTGATGTAAGCGTAATGAGTAAGATTAAGAAAGGGACGCTTAGATGGTTTGGGCATGTGGAGCGAATGAATGAAGAAAGGAGTGTAAGAAGAATGTATGACGCGAATGTGAATGGAAAAAGAAGACGGGGACGCCCGAGGAAGACATGGCACGATCAAGTGAATCAAATATGTCAGAAGTCGGAATAGAAGAGAATGTATGAGACGATGTATGAATGTGAATGAAGCAAGAAGTGTATGCCGAGATCGAGTTGTTTGGCGGTCCGTCCTCTCTTCCTACCCCTGCGGGGAAACGGCGTGATGGTTAGTTAGTTAGTAAGTTAGTGTTACTTAAAGGAACTTTTTTGTTAGAAAAACCAAGGTGGTCAAATAAAACGCCGAAAAGAACAAGTGTGATATGCAAATGCCAATTAAATCGATGTTTAGAATGAAATAAACTCACAAACAAAAGTCCATTTGTTGGACCTTTGAACATATGACCTTCGTACCAGTGCATACCTAATATTCAAAATCCAGGGCACAAAAAAGGGACTTTTCTAAAAAGTATTATGCTATGAAGAGAACTATTAAAAAAATGTAGATAGTTAAAATGAACATCGATAAGCAATGTTTCAACGAGAAAATATCGTTGTGGAAAAGGCCACCAGGAAGACCGTAGCTGAAATAAAGCGACAAAGTAAAAATCTGCAGTGGACTAAATTGACGGGACCACCAAAACTGGACACGTTGGTAAGACAAAAAAAGAACCGTTACCTAAAATTAGTGAAGCATACTGATACTGAAAAAAATTATAATTACGCTATTTCTGCTCAAACGTTTGAAACGAATACTCATATAAAATTATGTAGGCCTTAATTAACTCGTGATTTTTTTTTACGGAAACACCACACAGGAGACCCCGAGGAAAATAATTTCCCTCAAGGCCTATATCATCTTTGGGGATGCTGTGGGGAGGGTCTTTTAGAGGTTAGGAAGGAGTGAACTTGGGTCTTGAAAAGACCCATGTTGTAAGATGGAGGAAACACAGAGGCCGCCAGATCATTCCACAGCCAAGCAGTTGAACACAGGAACGAGTCGTAAAAGTGACCAGTTCACATGTGTCAAATTTCGACTATGTGAAAATGTTGGGCACGCGTTTGGCGTGTTTCCCGACTATGCACCGGTGTCGAAGGGATCAATGACGCTAGTTCCTCAGAACATCTTCCGTTAAAATAACGATTAAACAAGGACATCATTCTCACCTGACGTCTGTACACCAAAGATTGCAGTCCGTTTGTTAAGATAGGCGAATCTATCAAACGGACCGCCCGTTTCTGCACAGAGTCAAGGGTTTTTTCAGATATTTTGGGACTCCCGACCAGAGGTGGCTGCCAAATTCTACAGTGAGGCGCACATGCGATTTGTACAGGGTCAGCAGTTGTGTACTATTGAAGTATCGGCGGGCTCTGTACAATACGCCTGCTGAGAGGCTAACTTTACTCTGGCTTCGATGGAGCCCCATACCTGAGCTGGTCACTTAAGGTTAGACCAAGAATATCAATGGAGGGCTTGTTGGGAAGATTGCTTCCATTAAAGGAGATTAGATTGTCATTTCGATCCTTTTTAGACGTAATCAGACATGATTGGGTCTTTGAAACATTAAATTCGACTATGTTATTCTTACCCCAAGAGGAGACCCTCTAGACTCTCTAGAGGTAACCGTCTATTCTCTGCTTCAAAGCCCTCCGAGCTGTTAGAGTTTGTGTGCCCTTTGGGGGCTTGTCAAACAAATAGCTATCAGGGACTGTACTGTCATCCGCGTAATAGTGATTGACTCTTACAAACAAAAAATATACCTTATCTTGATAGAAAGCAGTCACTTTGTGGTGAGACATATTTATTGAAAATAAAACAGTAACCTTGTTTATAACCACGAGAATTTTATGTAATTTTATTAGTACCGACCGGTTTCGCTTATCACAAACATCATCAGGGTACAAAATTAAACTCTCCAGTCCTGTCTCCAGTTTAATTTTGTACCCTGATGGTGCTTGTGATAAGCGAAACCGGTCGGTCCTAATAAAATTAAATAAAATTCTCGTGGTTATAAACAAAGTTATTGTTTTATTTTCGTTAAAATATATACCTGTACATCTCGTTTATTACCACATTACACATCGAGAGACAATGTTCCATGATGAATAAATATTTTCCGGTTTTTATGAACAACGAAGTACAATTACCCTGAACAGATGGCAGTGATCAGCTACTCATTCCGGTCACTTTTAAAACGGTGTAATTTATTTGATTATTTCACTTAAAAGGAAAACACACCTAATTGATGCACCGAACTCAATAATATTGAATTGACTTTTATTATGCCAATCAATTATTCCAGTTACTCTATTATTTTAATAATTATTGTTGATTTTTATTACTGGGGACACCACTCATATTTAATGTTGTTTCCGCCAACGAGTAGCTTTCAAATGTTTATTTCAACTAGCCGTAATAAGGATTACAATGTCACCGTTTTTCGGGCGAATTTTGTTACTGCTTTAGCAAATGTGCGGAGTTCATTATTCAATTCGTGTATCCATTTAAAAACAAATAAGCCACATCAATGGACATATTAAATTATTGTTCTGTGATTATAATTTCATTTTGTGGATACAATTTTTAAGTCATTTTAACAACGAAACTTGGAGTAAAAATCATGGTGAACTGATAATCCTGAAAGTTTTCCTTTGATTGTTAACATACATAATAGAAAGTACTATCGTGACAATAACGCACAAATTTGTATTTATGTTTGTAAACAGATAAACTGTGCAAATATCTTGTTTGGAAGTTTCTATTTACCATGTACTTTTGCTATTTTTGGATTAATAAATTCGCTACCGGTTTCGACACAACCGTGCCATTGACGAGCGTTCTTAAAACTAACTTAAATTACACAAGTACAGAAACAAAATTAGTCACCATTAGGTGAGGGTAGAGGGAGTGGTGATTTGGAGGAAAAATAAATAAATCTAAAATTAATTTAGTAAACAAGATAATAGCTCCCTGTAAATCACCTTTGCTAACCATGTTTCCTATTAACTTTGACTCCTCCCACCGCCCACCCCCCTCCAAATCACCACTCCCTCTACCCTCACCTAATGGTGACTAATTTTGTTTCTGTACTTGTCTAATTTAAGAGGACACAATACCCTAAAAAAAACCTTTAAGGGCGTTCCTAAAGACCGATGGGAGGAGTTAGCGGGCGGACCAATTGATGTTTCACGGCGCACTTTCCGTTCGCAGCTAAAAATTATTGCACAGTGTGACATGTCGCGATTTTATTTGGACAAATATAAATGAATTTCTGTATGATATTTAAACGCATTTATGAAAATTAAGTTTATTGTTAGCAATAGTTAGGTAATATTATAATTTACATTGTTTGTGGAAACTCATGGTTCCCTACAGTGGTAAATTATGATCATGTGCAGCATATGAGAGTTCCCAAATAATCATAAATCACACATCCTTTTTTTGGTTATTCATTTTTGTTGGGTGGAAATTTCCGAGGCCAATATAAACTCAAAATCAAACGATTTTCGTTTTTAATTAATTTATTTACGTCAAATATTTGGTCACCTATTTTGGAAACTTTTATTAAAATACAAAGTTTTAAAAAATCTTAAAAATAATTTGGTTACATAAACAAAGAATGTTTACGTAGGATACATGTAATCTGAAAAAATATAGTAGAAAAATATTGAGGGTGCTACTTAACATATGAATATAAAGCGACAAAATTAGAACCAACAGATGAAAAATGAAATATATATATAAATTACCTATCTAATATTTATTTCAAATAATCGACTGTGTTTAGGAAAAAGTTAAAATTTTACAGAAGAAACGAAAGACGTTACAAGAGTGAGTTTTTCATAACAATAAACAATATATATCAGCGTAAAGGGAGCGCCGTCATAATAATTGTTTTCAATTTAAATAAAGGAGAAAAGAAATCCTTCATACATTTTTTTGTCAGTATTGGTATGTGTTGTTAGGAGATTTCTGCATAGAACCAGCCAGTAAGAACATAATTCCACGATTGTATCAATTTCTGACGGCCTCCATGGTCGAGGGGTAAGGCTCTCGACTACGTATCCGAAGGTCGCGGGTTCAAATCCCGGCGTGCGCAAATACATTTTATTTAATTAAGTATTTTATTTTCATGTCAATACCGCACAGAGTTTTGACTGTCCGGAGCCAGTGGGACGATAGGATTTCTATTCGGGATATGTTGTAACGGTAAAGGAAGTCGAGAAGGGAGAGAGACTGGGAAGAGGAAGTTTGGAAAGTACCTGGCTATTCGGATCTAGTCATCAAACATGGCTAAAGCCAAATCAAGAAACGTTTTGATTATGAATGTTGTTTTTTCACCGGGGCGATACTTAGAGTATCTACCACTCTGGAACGTGCCGCAAATAAAATTTCAACTTCGGACTCAAGCTTCTCTAAAACGACTCCTAGATTTAGCATTTTCCTCTTGTTCCAATAACTTCCGGACATCACGGATAAATAATTGATATGCGAAAAAAAATCGTATGTATAATTACGTTAATTTAAAAAGAAATACAAAAAAAAATCTATAATATATAAAAAGTATAATTGTTTTTACTCGTGACAGCTGTTTGACATTTCGAAATTATGCCTCCACATACATAAAGAAATTCTGTGCCGCAAAACTTTTTTAAATATTTAAATTTAAATAATAAATATTAAACATATTAAGAATAAAAATATACTTTAAAACGGTAAAATATATGCATACATGTACATATTTCTATGTCCGTATTTCATTAAAACTAGCACATTGTGCGCTTTAAAAATATAAATTTTGTGCTAGAAAGTCACATGTTTTATTAAATTGCGGAAAAGTTCAAAATACCTTTACTTACTTGTAGAAGAAGTTTAGTACAAAAAAACATAATATTTCAATATTAGATTTCAAGTATTCGTAAGAATAAACAAAAAATGTGAGGAAATAAGTCAATGTAGCATCGGGCCGTAACACGTCCTCACACATAGTTGTAAAACGCTTTTCAAATTTTTAAAAACGTTTTATGTGAAAAAAATTTATGTTAAGGCACATTTTTTATTAATCTAAAATATAAATAACATGCATTCCCAGTGTTACCTCAGAAAAAAAAACTTAGTATAGTTACGAAGTCGTCGGAATTAATTAAAATGTGAGTCTCGGGCAAACCCCCGCCATAGGCGGTGATATCAACTCTTTAGTTAGTTTTAAGAATGCTCGTCAATGGCACGGTTGTGTCGAAACCGGTAGCGAATTTATTAATCCAAAAATAGCAAAAGTACATGGTAAATTAAACTTCCAAACAAAATGTCTAGAAATTGCTATATAGTGAATGCCGAAAAAATACAAGAAATTGTCCAAATATCCTATGGCGTGCAGTCCACAGAGGCTGAAAAGCTATACCTACCCTAAGAGAAACGACCCATAAATAAAAATAAACAGATTTATAAAAATGCGATACACTTCTGATAGAAATGTATTTATCCATGAATATGGTTAGGAACTTGTAAGCTCATTAATTCAGTTGGCCACAACAACCAACGTAGGATGATAATAAAATGTTCATTTTAAAATATTCAATGAACATATACCCAGAGTGGAAGATACTCTCAGTATCGCCCTGGTGAAAGACCACCATTCAGAATTGAAACGTTGCTTGAAATGGCATTTAGCTGTGTTTGGTGACCAGATCTGAATAGCCAGGTTTTCTCCACCTTTCTCTTCCCTTTCTCCTTCCCTTCCCCAATACCTTCAGCCTCACAACATTCCCCAATTGGGAATGCCATAGTCTCACTGGTTCCAGACGGTTGGGAGCAGTTAGGACTCTTGTGCGGTATTCATATAAAATTCTTTTTAAAAAAATACCCCAACTTGAAAAACTGCACTTGGCCTACTTTCGATTACGTAGCAATGCAAGCCACTGCAAATTTTGTGGCGTTGTGACAGGTAAAAATAAACACTTATACTGTCAAATAACAAAACAAAATGCACAATATCGAGTTGTCCTTTTTTAATCTAAAAAAATGTTTAAGTAGAGTGAAATAAGGCGGATTCAAATCTACGAGGGATGCTATTTATCCAAATTTTTAGTAATTTTTTTTATAAATTTATTTTTATTTTTATTTTATTTAATAAAAAAACCTTTATTACAACATAATATTGGAGTTTGGTTAGAGGAGCTTTGCGTGAATAATATTTACGCACAACTTCAACGGTGTTCGTTATTTTATTTAAAACTTTGAATTTAAATTTCCGCAATTGAATGCTCTTTGCTGCGGTGTAACGGGATCGGCTAATAATTTCGATAATGAAGCACACTCTAATCAATAACTGAAGTGTTTAAATTATTTGGTCCCTTTACTGGGTAAAATAAAACTACATGCGTGATTGAAACCATTGACCACTTTGTTGAAATGTTCTATATAATCGTTGAATGTAACTAACTAATCAAAAATAGGTCCAAAACCCAAAAACACGCTAACCGCTTTTTAAGGTAATTAATTTAAATGCATTATTAATTGATTCTAGTGGTTTGTTCGTTGCACCCAACGGAGATGATAAAATTATATCAATAATAAATATATTATAGATATGTATTTTATCGGTTGTCCCTGCGTATACTACCTAACTATCGTTTTACGTTTTTTTTTTTTTTTTGTTTGGTAAATTGTGTTTGTAACCTAACGTTACCTATCTGATAAAGAGGCCTTATGATAAAATGATTTATAAGTACATGAAAAAGAGTACACGTGCTCTGACTTTGGCATCTCCATTATTTGCATTTCTCTTATTTCTCAAATCCGTAATATTTTGATCAATAACAACGTTCTATTTTTATTCCAGGTAAAAAAAATACGCTGAGATACGAGTCTATAATTTCATGGAGAATCTACGTCTCTTGGAAAAAATGTAAGTATTATTATAAGTAATTCGAATAATTTCCCCTTTGGTGTGTGTTTTTAGAACTTTTTTTACTAGCTTTTATTTGGAAAACCAATTCTTGCGAAAACCTGATAGACATTGAAATAAACATGGAAAAAATATTTCTTGATAACAGCAAACAGAAATCTGATTTCTCCAATAGATTTGTAGTTATTTTGGGGCATCATAATTAAAAATAATAACGAGGTGAATTTATTTAAACAACTGTTTTAAATAAACAAATATCAACATGTTCTGAAAGCGAAGCTTTCCTCAAAAGGATACACAGTATAATTGACGTTATACTGTGTATATACTAATACTTCAAATTTATTAATAAAAACATCCCAAATACTACCCAACCAGCTTTTTATACCTATAATATATTTAAAAATAGTTATGATTAATAAGAAGAACTATACACCACTGTTTTTAAAATATACATACAGTATAACCCCATATTTACGTGCCCGGAATTCACGTTTTCTCAGCAATTGCGTATATTTATTTTTTTATACTCGCATATTTATCAGAAAAACGTTCACCCATTCATCAGTTAAATAATCCGAATTGTTTCTATTGTAAGCCGAAATCACAAAGCGAAGAAATATAAATGTAGCATAAATTCTCGTATGCAAAGTGATTCCATAAATTATAAAAGCAGCGTGCATTCACCCAAATTTGCATTAATTTTACAGTATGGAATCCGCACTAAAATATTTGATATCTCCGCTCCGTGGAATCCATGCACACCGTCCATACACGACGGTAAGTTACTATCCTGGAACAGAAATCATACATGAAAGTCAATTTCGATGAACTGGTTAAATTGTATTAACCATTTCGTCATAGTAAGTACTCGTACTTACCCAATGAATTTCAGAAACCACAAACTCCACAAATAATTACCCAGTTTCTATTAACTTTGTTGATAACTCTTTTTTTTTACCTTTAACCTAAATTATTGTTACAGTCTTGAGATGTATTTAACCCCATTTATCAATGTAATTCTAAAATATACTCGTAGCTTTACCCAAGTTACCCACTTTTTATATAATTTTTCTCATTAACAGGTGAAAAAAACATGAATCCAACTTTTTGGTGTTTTGTCTATTTTACAAATGAATAGATATATCGATGCTTCATTATATAGACCTGCACATTCAGTACTCTTTATTTAATGACGACAGAGCTCACTGTTCGAAAGTTTTTGCTGCTTTGGGCAAATAAGAATATCTTGTAAAAAAACTTCTTTTAAAAGAAATTTGACATGGAAACATTTTTTTAGTAACTTTTATTTTTTTGTTGAAGAATGCGTTTTAACGGTTTCGTGTAAACAAATCATTCCGTGACGTGATATTATACATTAAATACTGTTACTTTGTTTTACCACCACTATTAAGTAGTATTTTAGGTGCCGACCAAGTTTGGCTTGTACCCAAGCTTTATAGGGCTTCATCATCAACGTTTTACAGCTTTGATGAAGCTTTGGTAGGCTTTTGGAAGCGAGACCTTGTTGTCATCTAAAATATTAATATTCAGTGGTGTTAAAATAAAGTCATTGTATTTTCATAAGGTTCTTTCTCTGTATTAGGTTTAGCAACCAACGATTTTTTTTATGGCACCAATGTAGGCATTTGTCGAAAAATTCGACGAAATGGCAAACCCTCGTAAAAGTGAAGAAAAATGCTGATCAATGACCAACGATACGTTTTATTGTTTATAACGACGAAATGTCCATTTTCGTTTTTCATGGAATAATCGTGAATACCAATTGATTTCGCTTTTTGATATGCAAGAAAACGGTAACCTCTTTCTGGGCCAGTAATTTTTACGGCAGCCTTTAGGTTTTATGTTATATTGACGTCATAAAGAATATTTTTTTTATTCCGCCGAGCATATTTTATGCGCGGAGTGACAGTAAAATCGCCTATAAAGCAGATATTACATGAACGGTCGGATAAAACACTGGACGGCATTTTTGTTATCACGCTACCGAACCAATTTGAAGCTAGGCAAATTTCAGACCTATTTTAATCATAAGCTACGTTGGTGACACTAAATGAAGGCAGAAACTTTTAATGATTTTTACCCAATGACAGGTTGTGTTTTGCAGATATTTAAATCAACAAAAAATAAACATTCCTGCCAAGAATAATCACCTTGGGAAGCACAAAAACGTCTAATATACCAACAATTAAAGTACCAGCCAAGTTCGTTTATTGATTTTCCTTATTTTTTAATAGTTGAAGAGATTTTCTAGTAGAGAGTCGTCAACTATTTTATTCTATCCATCTCTAAGGGTTACGTATGTTAAATTAGAAATAAAAGTGTATTAACGATGTTTTGTTCTTTTTTTCCACCATGTCTTCGTGCTAAGCGTGTACTGCATTTTCTATAACCTTCAGCTTCTCAAGATAAATTATATAGTAGTCTGTTTTTATCCTATCCATTTTATGGTAAATAAATAGGCAACGTATTATTTTCTATTATTATATAACATAGTGACAACGATCTGTAACAATGATAAATAATCCTTCTATTCACCGTGTTTATATACCAGAAGTGCGACAATGCATATTCTGCAAGTATCCTCCACTCGTACTGCATGCAGACAAAGATCGCATAGTTTACTTAGTTCCTTCATATTCAATAGGATACGCCCCCAACTAAACACCCTGTACATGAAATTTATTCAATACCAGATTAAAAAACACCCTTTAATGAGTGATCTCTTGGCAGCTGAAGGTATCATGCATGTCATCGCATAGATTTGATGTAGTATATTCGTAAATTTATTTTAAATGATTTTTTTCCTAAGTTGTTTTACTTTTTCTATGTTATTTTTATATGGGACTGTAATGAGTTCATTCACTTTAAATTTTATTGCATTAGTCAATGTTTATTTTTTTTTACAGTTATTTTTAATTTTTATTATATTAAATAATATAAAGTGTACTATAGAAATGTTATTATATTCACAAAAAAGATTATTTCATTTGACTTTACCACGAAAAGAAATGGACTACTTGCTACACCACGGCAGAAGCTAACGTAGCAAGTAAGGAACGATAAAAAATTAAAAAAGAAAGACAAAAAAAGCATATATATATATATATAAATATGTATGTGTGTGCAATACACATATGCACAACCCGCAATCTAAAACAAATGCAATACATTTATAACAGAGTAAAGAAACAATTAAAGTACAGTAACAAAAAAAACTATGCTTAATTCCGCTCACCGGAGCTTTTACTTTCACTCTACATTACCTGAGCTTTTTATTATCTGGTAAGTCCCCACGCTTTCCTGTTTGTTCGTCCTCGGAGCAAGTCAAACAGGCGTTCCGGCTGTCCGGGATAGGGCAGCTTTAAGCCAGACAAGCTGTACGTAGTTACCACTGGCTCTGGCTGAGAGGCCGGCGTAAACTTTATCCCTTGGGGAATGCCAGTCTTCCTGAAAAAGCCTGGAACAAATTAGATAATCATCAGGGAGGAACGGCCAGAGAAAAAAAACGAATAATCCGACACGGTCGCACTGCTAAAGCGACGTTGTATCACAACAGTGGCATTTACAGGAGGACCCTTTGAAGTTTAGCTCATGTAAAGTTTTCGTGTTTAATTAATGTTTAGCACATTCCTTATTTACAAGGCAAAACAAATCCTCTTAGAGAATGTAGTGGAATATAAAATGATTAACTTTAAAAATTTTAATGAAAAAATACATGGGCAATTTTGGTACCTACTTAAAAAATGTCTGAGAATTGTTAGCATACTTTCAATTATGTATTTTTCACCTCAAACTATAAAATTACGTATTATTATTAACATGCCATGTACATATCAGTTGCGTGCAGCCCATAAAGGTTGAAAATCCGTGACTACCTTTTCTATCGATATTTCAGAAAAAACTTCTCAGAAAATTATTATTTTATGATCGTTCTCCCGTAAGAAAATGTTTCCATTTGGCAAATTTCTTGTTTGTATTTGTAATTTTCCTTGAGCGCCTTATTCTTCATACTTTATGTTGCGATGAATAATGATAATCAACACCTAAAAAGCTACAGCCAACCCTTGGTCAAGGAGAAATGCACTACATATACATATACTTTAACAGGCATAGTAAAAGTCTCGATAGATATGATAACTGTTGTGCGGACTATATAAAAGATTCTTCCTCCAATGTGAATTCTTAAAATTGCAAAATTGTACTAGAATACTAAAGAATATATGAAAAAAAAAATATCTTGGTCATATGATGACGAGGAAACGCCGCACCACGAAAGTTACTTATCTGTTACGAGTGCAGTTTGGCTAATATGTTCCGGGGTGACTACATTGTGAAGAGAACCGATGGTAGTCAACCTCCGTTAGAAGATGGCGGCACCAGAAGAAAAGAAAATATTTATTAAAACATTTTATCCGAAAATTCGCCCAAATAGTCACTCACGTAAAGCGTGAAATTGCTTGAAGTTACAAGGACATAAACTGTAGCGAATAATCATGGCTGGAGAATTTTCTCTCCCTAGAGAATAACTTTTGGGTATTCTATCGTAACAACGTCTCATCCTTACTTTGTAGAAAAAATTTAAGAAGCGTAATATATATGGTATGTAAAACTCTTTTACTTTTGAAAAAAATCTTAAATTGCCGTAGGAAAAAAAAGAACTTTAACTTAGTTTTATCTCTTCTGTGGAAAATGCTAGTACTAACAAACAAACCGACACATATTAAAATAGATGCTTAAAGGTAATATTAAATCAATCAATTATTCTCAATGTACAGCATTAATACCACAATATTATGAAATGTTCATAAAACATGTTTTCTACAGAAAGAAGAGAAAAAACAATTTCTTTTTTTTTTCTTCTTTTGAAACTCGTGATTTTCTTATAACATTATGATTTAAATAACTTTGATCCATGTGTTTATCGTGACGGGAGTGATTTAACCTGACCATTTAATTGACCTGACTTATTTTTAAAAACAAAAAAAAACTCGTATCCTTTTAATAATTATTATTATAATAATGTTTTATTATCCTTTTTTTAAAACAAATATAAAATAATGATATCCCCACTGGGATTTCCTGTTCTGAGGATTAGAAATAATTCCCCCTTTGGGAATATTATGTGAAGGGTCGGAAGGAGTGAACCTGGGTCTTGAAGACACTCGTGTTATTAAAAAAAGGAAAAACAGCAGGGTTGTTGAAGACAAGAACGAGTGGTAGAAGCGACCTGTTCTCATGTGACAAATGTCAACCATATACAAATATTGGGCGCGTGTTTGGCGTGTTTCCTGACTGCACCGATGCTGAAGGGATCAATGATACTAGTTTGTCAGAGCATTTTCCATTGATTGCAATCCATTTGTTAATAAAATGAAATCTATTAAACGGATCGCCCGTTACTGCAAAGAGTGAAGGTTTTTTTTTTCAGATTCAGGGCTACCGACCAGAGGTGGGTGCTAAATTCTAGAGTGGGGCACACTTTTTGGGCGATTTGTACAGGATCAAAAATTGTATACTATTAAAGTATCTGTAGGCTCTGTACAGTACGCCCAGGTTCTGAGAGGCTAACTTCTGGCTTCGATGGAGCCCACAATCCTGAGATGATCATTTAAGCTTACACCAAGCATATCAATGAAGGGCTTGTTGGGAAGATTACTTCCAATAAAGGAGACTATATTGTCAATTCGATCTCTTTTAGACGTAATCAGACATTATTGGGCCTTAAAAGGATAATAAATATCATGATATAAAATATTTAGAAATAAAACCTAGTTGTAATTTCTAGATTGTAATCAAATAAATATGTAAAAATAATAAATTTTCCACAATCCAACTGATTGCACAGTTTTTTCAAAATTTGAGATAAAATATAGATAATTGTAAACAATCTGAATTAAAAATATACAAAATTAAATAAAAATCCTGCTACGAGCATCTTCAAATGTAAATGTTTTCTAAAGTATGACAGCATTCACTGAAAATATATTAAACTACGTATATGCTTGTAGCCATCATAAAAGCGTGTTTCTACAAGTGCAAACCAAAGCAAAAATTCCCATAAATATATATTTTCACATGTCACCTATTGCTAGAAACTTTTATTAAAACTGAAGCCCTCGCCTTTGAAAGTAAATTTAAGCACCTTATTTGAAATGTAGCCGTCGGTCGGTTTGTCTACATTATGGAGATTCCTGCAAGTATTCGCTCACATATAGCACGTGTGGTAGTACGTTAGAACCCAGCAGTGGGAAGGTAGGTACGCGCTGATCGGATATATATTGCAGCATCCATTTCTCAGGAAATGCATTCCAGGGTTCTTCAACTGCCGTGGAAAGAATGCGAGAATACGTCTTCGGACCCGGTATTTGGATTAGCCCGATGGAGATGAAGATTTTTGAAATTCCCGACTACTTAAAAAGTATTTTACAACAATGCAGGCGAAAAATTTTGCGAAGCCGCGAAATAAGAGTTATTTATGAAATTGTTTTGAATACAAATTGTATGATCTGAAATCAAATTATCAGGATATAAAATAGGAATAATTTTGTTCTGCCATAATTCCTACTTAAATGTGTTTTGAATACAGTAAAACATGTTACTATGGCATATTTTTTATAAACAATAATTATTAGCCTGAAACACTCATCCAAATTGAAAAAAACCTTTCCGAGCAAAGATAAATGTCGCCGACAGGACTCGAACCTGCACCCTTCTGATGTCCGGTCAGATGCTCTACCGTTGAGCTACGTCGGCTTATCGCAAACCCGCCAAGTTAATCAATATATACTAGTGTTTCATTCAATAATTACTGTTTTTATTATATTTTCACCTGTAAACAACCAACTTTATTGGTATGAGAAAGGCTTGTAACGGCTAAATCCCTCAAATAGATGGCGTCGAGACAAATTATGTCTACATTTTATTGGTGAAAAGTGCTTTGACTTGTCAAATATTTATTAATTGATAAACTAAAGTTCTTAAAAACTTAAGACAAGATTTTTGTGCATAGCGCAAAGGGTAACAATTTTTTTTTATAAACAATAATTATTAGCCTGAAACACTCATCCAAATTGAAAAAAAAACCTTTCCGAGCAAAGATAAATGTCGCCGACAGGACTCGAACCTGCACCCTTCTGATGTCCGGTCAGATGCTCTAACGTTGAGCTACGTCGGCTTATCGCAAACCCGATACAATACTATTTTCCTATAGTATTATCGCGGTAAGACGTGGGTCCTGGCTTCGATTCCCAGTTGCGAGTACCGGCATCACAATTAAACAACAATTTTTATTGAGTCGACAACGTAATGTTTAGAAAGCTTATTACTAAAGCTTTTACCATTTTAGATGCATGCAAAAAATATATAACCATATGCCAATGTAAATTCTTATATCTTGACATTATTTTATTTTATTTCTTTGTTGAAAGAAATCATAAAGGACCTGACACTTTTTAAAAAAATAATGCCATGTATTTGTTTTCTGTTTTTTGTACAAGTCGATATTTTTTTACATAGTATGTTTAAAAACACGTTCAAATGAAGAAGTATCAGGTTACTTTCCATTATTGAACGGGTCTGGTAATGTGATTATGAAAATACAAAAGTAACGCTTGCAACTGGAGCTTGAACACAGATCCTCTAGTCTTACCTGGACCAACGTCTCCATCTAATTGAGCTATTGTTAACTAATTACTTTCGGTCATTTTCACCGATCTCCTATTCCCAATTTGAATTACTAACATTATCTTCAATCAATTCCGGTTTTTGCCTTTATTAATGGTCATAGTATATGGTAGTTAGTCTGTCCTAGATCCTAAGATTTGGGTTTTTTTTTATTTTGTTTTTGTTTTTATTAATAATTTTATTGTTACATTTATTTATATAAACATAGGTACAAAGTTTATAAACATTTTGTTTTCATATTTTTTTATAAGCAGTTATATATATTTCAATGCATGTATATAAATGTATGTATGTTGTATAAATAGCAAAAAATCCCGCATAGGCAAGGCCAGTGCGTGGGTATACATATGTATTAGTAATGGCAGCAAAAAAAAGTTTTTTTTTTCATGGAACTATAATTTTTTTTTGTAATTTGCTTTTATATATATATATATATGTATATGTATGTATTTACTCATATACATACCTATATATATATATACAAGTTTACAAATTAAAATAAAAACTGTATAATAGTAATAAGATTGTAAAAGAAAATCAGATAAAATGAAATATGAAAACTGTGCTCGTTTATTTTAATAATTTTTTGTTGTTGTGAGAAAAAACAATATTTGTATAAATACATGGATTTTGAAAATAAGTTGAAGGGGATGCTGAAGGGTTCAAGTCCCAGTTGCGATCGATAGCTTTTTATTTTCAATGTCTTTATCGGGTTTAATTAATTATTGTTATTATTTCTATTAAAAGTTATTAATTCTTCAATGATTAAATAGTACATGGAAATTTATGAGCTTTAAAACCAAATTAGCAATGCCAAGAAATATTAAGTATAATAAATAAATATTTTTTTATAGTTAATATGAAATTTTTTGTTTACACCACTGTTTAATATATAAATATCAACATTTTTCGGAAGTGAAGCTTCCCTCATTAGAAAATACAGTATACTGAATAACTGAGGATACACATTATACTGAATCATTGATGAGGGATACTTCGCTTCCAAAACATCTTAATATTTTAATATTAAACAGTGGCGCAAACAAAGAATTTCGTATTAATTTTATTAATAATCGCGCCACAAAATAATTACACATTTATTGAAGAAAATACTTTTCCGTAAGTTCACCAGCCCTCTCTGGTTTAAGATGCATGGAGTGCTTCTCTTTTGCCGAACGTCTTAACAAAATGCTCCCGACACCATCCTGAAAGTGACTGCATGTATTACAGCGATACCATGACGGCGGGTGCATTACTAACACTCCTCCGTCTCGGCCTAATACAGCGCTGCTCGGGATGTAAATATTTCTATGAGATTTGATAGAAGCCGAGAAGAAATAATCGTCATACAGATCACGCGTCGGCTAGATTACCATTTATATTGCCTTCGGATTTATAACATTGCACGCGTCGATTGAGAGAATTTCAAGCCTTTGAAATTACCGATTAATTCGCTTGACGTGACGGAAGAGTGAAATACCCCTTGGAATTAAAGTTGTACATATTTTCTTACTATTAAACACTAATATTGAAAAGGCTTTGACAATTGGTAGGTAGTACAACATTAGTCTTAATATTCCAACCGCTTAATGCAATGGAACCAGAACATTTTAATTAACGCAAACATAATCACCCTGCAAGAAGAAAAAATGATATAAGACTTTCTTTTCGAATGAAGCCAAAAACACCGAACTCATTGCGGTATTTCCAAGAAAAACCAACCAATGTAAAAAAGAGGAAAGTGTGCTTATTTTTAAGAAAAAAGTAACGGCGTGTGTCAGAAGTTAATATTAAGTTATGTAATTTCTATTTTTTATATACAGTTTGTAACTTTAATTGCTAATATTTTTATTATTATATATGTTATTAGGACACATGTAGTCATGTATTATTTTAAATAAATAAAATTTATTTACTATTTTGGATTATTGGGAGGCTGAGGGGAATGAGGAATGAGTAGAAGAGGGGTAATGGAAGGTTCGGAAATGGATTTCCAGATCCTGTCATAATTTTTGTTGTTGTTTTTTAGTTTTTTTTTTTCAATTTTTATAACTACTATCATTATTTTGTTTAAAAACGGTTCATTCATTCATTTCATCATACAAGGTTCTGCTGAGTAATTATTATTATTCGTTACAGCAGTTTCGCCTTCCATAACAAACTGTAGTCGGGGCAAGATCATTTGTTACTTAGCCGATTTAAAAAAAATAAATATATAATTTTTTAAATTAAATAATAACAGTTACTATTAATTATATAAAAAACCATAAATTAAAATGTAGTTTTACAAATTAAACTTGAAAGCTAAAAACATCTTTTTATAATGTAGCTAAAACGTTTTCCAGTACTTATTCGAATCTAATGAAAATTCCAAGATGGTCAAAATAGAGTTAATGATGCCTTAACGTTTAGACCTAGGCATATTTTTTTGTTCAATTTAAAAATCGTAATTAAAAGTAATCTTTCCGTGTTCAAATACCAATATTTGCCATTTAAAATGACGAAAACCACTGCACATAAAAAAAACAATTACTTTTGCGAATTAAATTCGAGTTTCCCTTTTTATTCCCACCCCCTCGCTTTTTTCCTCAAGCTTCGCAAATAAATTAATCGGTACTTGTACACATTTCAGTTAATTGTAATTTGAAAAATATATTTAAAAGGTTTGCCAGGGTAGGTACCGTCGCTAATGTCTGTTTCATCCCCCAGGTGTTTCCTGAAAAGTTTTGGAATTCGGATTCACAAAATTAGGAAGTACCTACACAAAATAAACATCCTGTTTCAACATCCATCATTCTTTTGACATTCCCTGATTCCCTTTAACGCCACCTACTTTCATAAATAATATTATATAATTCTGAGTTTTTTCGAGTTACATTTGGAGACTGGGTACCTAAATTATTATACTCAGACTGTAATGGTAAAATAGAACCATTATTTTTGTTGCTTAACACATTTTTTTTAATGTTTCCAATACTTAGAATATATATATATTGTATTGTTCTCGATTTAGTTGTTTACTTTTACTTCAAATAGTAATTTCTCTATCTGAGCTGCATAGCCTTCGAGCAATAGGAAAAATACAATTAAATATATCGCCGCGAAACTGAAAAATGCCACCTGTAAGTCGTGTATAAATCAATATCTGAATTATTGAAAAAAACATATTGTTTTGCCTTAAAAAATTTGCAGAAATTTTATAAATTCTAAAATACTTCCCGTAACAAAACGAATCGGAAGGGGTTTGATTTTAAGAGTGTCCAATGAATGTAATCATTTTGAAACTTTATCGAAAGAAAGTTCTAGTTTTTTTTTTCTTTCTTTTGGGAGCCATGTTATTCGAAAGGGGAAAAATATTAAATTGCGAAACAAATCTTTTTCTGGTACTGAGCCAGAAATGCTTATATTGCAGAAAATTCCGAAAGAAACGTTTTTAAAATTATTTTTTCAACTCACCAACCTAACCGCCTGAGAGAATAAATACCTAACGACGGTTCCCTTCGAGTTTCTATTTGATTGAGACTGTAGTACGTGACCATAGAACGTACATCATGAAATGTTAAGAAATTCAGCCGTCGGCTATGTAATTTGTATATGGTTTTGTTGAACGGTCGTTGGCTGTTGTTTGCTGGTACAAGGTACAACGTCCATTTTGCCCCTACATAGATTAATGTTAAATCTGAAAACGACAGGGAAAGACATTTATTTAAGCCACAAAGAAGACCACTTACCCTTTGACCCCTCCTTGAAATAAAGCGCGCGGTCACGGACCTCCCAAATGTTTTGTTTACCCTAACGAATATCGTGGCCAACTTCTTTACTTCTGAGAAGGCATAATTATATTTCCATACATTTTACTGGGCCATTGTTGTTGGCGAAATTTAACTCTCCTTACATTTCTCTCCGTCTCATAACCCTATCAAATATGGATGCTGTTATATTATATTGTTATTTACCTGAAATTGTTAAAAGATCAATAGAGGTAAGTATGGCGGTACTTAATTATTTGGGTCGTGGTTAATTATGGTAACTTGAAACTCATTTTCGCTTAATACCGCGCCAACTCAAAGTATTTATTTTATGTAAGATTAAATAAATTGGTGAATTTAAGCGAAGGGTTAAATATCCTTTGTGACTTGTTTTTCCTCAACGTAAAAACACTGAGCTTCTATGTGCTAGCAGCATTCCAACCATATAGGCACGCAAGCACTGCCTACTCTAACCTCACTCGCCTAAAAATATAATGAATATTAATATATATAAAATTATTGGACATCAATCTTCACTTCACACAAACACGCGCGAACTTACAACTACGAAACACCGACCTCACCGCTATAACGTGTTAAAGGCAGGGACTGATTATGCAAGATGACGTACACGTCATATTCTGATGTTGAAAATATTCTATACATTCAAACGTACATGATGTGTGCGCCATGCGCCTCAAAGGAGAACTCGTTTTTGTTAGTATCTAAAAAGCCGTGCTTTTTTGCAATTCCAACAAATGTACCAAGCAGTGCCATCTGTTAATACATATATTAATTAGATCAAATTTACTAACTAAATAATGATATTATCATGTTGGCTTTCTTTCAAAATATTTTCCGTGTTTATATGACAATTTGATATAGATATCCAGTAATTGGCTTGGAATATGCATAAATAAAGATGTTAGCTGGATATTTAATGTGGCTTAAGTAATCCTATCCAACGGGCTACAGCCAGCAGTTTAGCCATTCTTAGCAATAACTTTGCACGAAAGGGAGTAATTTTTTTTAATATGAATTATTTATTTTTATTTTCCTACTGCCTTCATTCTGATTAGAAACTCTGCGCATGCCACTGCCAAACATATTGAATAGATATTCCGTGAAATAATCGCAATCTACTGTGAAGTATTGTCTACATCAGGACATTTTCTGAGTTTGAGAGTATGACGCCTGGTGTCGACATCTCGTGATATTTTCCATCAAAGCTGCCGAATATCTTAGCTTTCGCCATGATGTTTTTTGTAACCTTAAATAACATAGAAAGTTTAAAAGCCACAAGCTCTCCGGTTACCTGACGTATGAAAGAAGGTAGTTTATTCGAATAACAGTACTTATCGCGTAAGTGGCAAACTCAAGCACGGCTAGGCATACAAAGTTCCCAGTATGAGTTACAAAGAATACTCGCACCCCGACAACAAGGCATCATGTTCAGGCACAAGGATCTGACTAAAAATAATATAAAATATTCCTTCTAAAAACTCTTATTTTCGAATAAAGCTTTCATCTATACCAAATTTATTACCCGATTTAATCTAGATAGAAATATAGCAGGTAATTTTCTGGAAGTGTAGTCACATTATTGTTTTAAATTTTCTTTTAGGTGGAAATTGGATACATCGGCGCGATACATGATAGCCACTTTCGCAAGTGAGTTTTTTCTATCGTGATAAGGGATAACGCTTTTAGTACTTTTATACCAGGTATTTTACAGTAATAAAACATCAAGTTTTTTTTTCGATGCGAAGAATATCTAATCTCATCTATTTCATATGGCATATACGAGTAGATTTATAAATACCATAAGCCTCCTCAAACGTTATAAGGATTATATATATTATTAGATATTTTAGAACGAAATCCATTAAAGTTTTTGTTACCCGCATAATTATAATATACCTGCAATAAGCACAAAATATTCAAATAGATTCACCTCTATTTCCACCCTTGTTTTTCCGTCGAAAGATTTTCTCAATTTGTTGAGATGAGGCACTGAATAAAAACCTACCGGAGAATATTATAAATTACGAACATCACTCCTCTTAATCGCAGAGACCTTTTTGTTTGGGCCGATCTTATCCATCCTTTTGTATTCGTCAGTCGTCTCTTATGCGGAGATAAAACCTTAATAAATACCTTAATAGATAAGATACCTTTCGTTTGATGTGATTCAATTATCTGTAAGCTATGTACTTCGATGCCAGCAGGAATACACTTCACTTCGATGACTCAAACCTTCTTTTTTTATATATTTAAAAAATGGTTATGTTTCTCAATTAGTGGACTTTTAGTGGATATCTACTATATGTTTAATTATTATCTACAATAAAATATAAATATACTGTCTTCACACGAATGGAATTCACTTTGTTGCGTCATTATTAATAAATTAATTAAAAAATATACTTACCACTTTATAAATATACATTGATATCTACGTGTTTCGAAAGCGATGCTTTCATCGTCAGGAATATATGAATACTTATATATAAATAAATGTAATTATATAAAAAATAAAATATAATCATTGCATATTTATAGAGTAGTGAATACTAAATATATATATTTAAATACATTTATAAAAGATAAATCTTTATAACTTGACGATGAAAGCTGTGCACCCGAAACTTGTTGCACAATAATGATTATTGTGAGTAACCATCCGACTTTATTAAAATATCGAAAATATCTTTTTTTAATATTATATATTACGCCGAGAACCAGAAACTATCTCTACGAACGAATAAATCGATGAATCTTATCATACAACCTATTTGAACACTCTTGTTAAATAAAATAAATTCATTCAGAATTATTTAGTGTTGGTACATTATATAATTTTGTTTAGCTTATTTCATCAAACTTCGCGAAACGAACTTTGATTTATCGTACACAATACAAATTCCATTTATTGTTTACTCAATAACCTCGAGGAAACTAAGTATAAAACATTTCTTTATGAAGTGTTTGTGTTTCCGAGGAAAATGCCGACAAAGGTTATTGGATATTGCGAAGTCAGTTATTGACGCACGACTTTACCTTTGTAAATAACTGGAGGACCCAGTTTCGTGCGGATTTTGTGTGGGTTTAATTTGATGGGCCCCCAAACAAATTAGATATTCTGCAAGCGAAACAGGACTCGCGTAAAACCTTTTGCAAAATCCCCTGCCCGAACCTATAGTTTATTTGAAGCACACCCAACTTGTCACTTCTCCATATACTGAACCTCAAAGCAAAAAAAATCGCTTTACTCATACCTAAGTACTTTTGAGTGTCACCTATGGTCACACATATAAATTAACTTTCATCACTCTTTTCTCGAAATATTTTCTCTGTTGAACAATTATTTAACATTTATAGTAAATGAGTATTTCAAGCCTTTACTAAAAATGACGGGGATATTAAGGCAAGTTAATTGTATTTACACTGCTGTGACAAATATATCTGGTTTTGATGGATACGACAATAAAAACAAAGATGAGTTGAAAGATCAACCTTGCCCTTCAAAAATCCGTCGAAGCTGTCTTTGTGTCAAAGTATAAATTTCAATTTCACCTCAAGCGATGGTCGGCAAATTAATGGGACAGCACCTCAAGACGTCCGTGGAAAGGGTTAATTAAAAATGAGGAATACTTCGCAAACTTTACCTTGAATCAAAATACAAGAGCCTATATTTTGAATGATCGACGAAAGAAAAACAAAATTCCGAAACTTTTGGACGGGCAAAGGAATTCCAAGTTACTGTCCTTATCAATTAATTCGATAAGTAATTAAAAAGTATTTGGTTGAGTTACTCCTTAAAGTTGAAAATACTTCCAAAGCGATTTGTTTTGATCTAGATAATGAAAAAAAAAATGTTACCGGTTTTTAATGAGCATTAAAGTGGACCCTTACTTGGGTACCCTTTTTTTACTTAATTCAAGTTTGTAAACATTTGAATGTAGAAAAGTATTTCTTGTGATTATTTTGTTCGCTCGTTTTACTTGTTATTTTTTCTTTCATTTATAACTCCTTGCTGAATGAATAATTTGAAAGTACGTACAGGTTTTTACAGAAAGGAAAATTTGCATTATAACTTTTACTTTCATTTGTTTTTGTTATGAAAGTTCAAGAATAAAACTTCGTTTGCGTCAGTACGCAATCCATTGTTTTTTTGTTTGCTTCAACGGCGCTTTAAAACTTATTTTATTTAATCTATTAATTATCGCTTAAATCCAAAATTTATTACTAATCGCTTAAAACGAAAATGTATAACAAGTGACGTACAACTAAGACTTATAGCTAGCAACTAACTACTAAGACATAAAACACGTGACTTACATCTAAGACCTAAAACATATGACATACATGTTTATGACCAAGTAGGTCTAAACAATATTGCTGTATGACTCATAACTATGACTTTAAAATAGAGACTTACAACATAAAAATATGCTATAACTTTAATATATAAAATATCAGCAACTACCCGTTTTATGGAGAAAAACTGCGTTTACGTTACATTTAAATAATTTCTAATTATATGTTAGAAATATTTGAGAAAAACGTTAACGCAAATTTATAAAGACAAAAAATAAAATAAAAATTTCGAAAGCTGTCTTTACAGTGCGTATTTAGTAAAACTGTTGTGCCACCTGGTTGGACGATGTTATGAAGCTGGTCAAAAAATAAATTACCGACATGGATCAGGAGTAAAACGCAGAACAAATTTCCTAAAAACACGACTATAGCTATTGAATGTAATTAATATTGAAATGGGTAATGTTTGTGTCACTGTTACCAAAAGAGTTACATGAGCGTAATTTATATAGATCCTTTCTCTAGCCATACGATAAATTGTGCAAATATTGCAAAACAGCTGGAAATTGTAATTTAAGTTCTGAGTTCAACTATCATATTATTAAGAGTCTATTCTCACTGAAACTAAACTGTACTAATGTTTTTGTATCTCTCAACTATCTTTATTTTTTAATAATATTACTTAATTACTATTATGTAATTGGAGTCTGTTATAACTATAATAAAACTGTTCTAATGTTTTCATATATGTTTAAAATATTTTTTTCTCACCATGTGTTACATTTACAACATGGGGTACACGGTCTATATTGTTTTATTATTGCGGTAGTAGTATGTGTATGATTATTTAGATTTATTGTTGTATTGTATAAAATTATTAAACTAAAATAAATTGTATGGAAAATAATATTACACAAAAATAAAAAAAAAGCAAAAAAAATACAAACCAGATAATATTTCTTTTCCATATTTGATTTCTACTTCAGGCTTTAGGGGGGACATATCGCGCATAATATTTTTCTTCTTTCCCTTTTTGATTTCCGAAAGGTTGATAAACATGCCAACCCCTTGGATTATAGAACTGTGGAGGTGGTCTTTGTGACCAAACCTTTCTGTTTCCTCAACACACGTTTTCGCATTTATCTTAAATTTGTGACAGCTTCAAAATGAACTTTTTGGATATATAAATTCATTATTTACTGCTGCCGGGAGAAAAGTTGAAATATCTACGACGTTGTTCAACCTCCAATAATAAAAAGAGTACACAGGAGGACTTTATTGATAATACCTTTTTTTTAAATTCTGCATTTCAAAGTGTTGGTTCATTTAAAAAAATGTTCTGCTGAGCATTTTTTCCTAAAATATTATACTGTAATTTTAAATGATTACCCATTACTAGCCGACTCGCATTGAGGTACAATACAGTTTTATCGAGTTCGTTTTATATTGTTTCAATTTATTAATAAAATTTTAAATGAAAATTAAGAATTTAGGGTCTACTTTCGTGTAATTTATTGTAATTAAATGGATACAAGTAACATAGCTCTAAATGTGATAATGGTGTCGTGACCAAAAAATTATTGGGTTTACCGAAAAATTCTTGACCTCTCTTTAAAATTCTTCTGTTCATTATTACCACACGAAACAGCTATTTCGCCTCCTGAAGACATTGTCAAACTAACCGATTAAGAGGGTGTGCTGCTTCAAAACACATATTTGATGCTAAAAAGTTTTTTTTTTAAATTTTATTTCTATTTATGATGTCATTTTTACTGCATAATTATGTAAGTAGTACAGCATTTATTCACGATATTGGCCACTATGTTCACGTGGCTTTTGCGTGAAACAGTACAAAAGCACAAGAAAAATAAATGTAATTAACCCATTTTCTACATAAATTCAATGCAGTTCCCTTATTTCAATTCAACCAAAACCGCGTGACGCCATTTATTCAGCCATAATCACCTGAGTAAATCTATGAGTACGGCCAGCGGGAGGCATATCAGACAAGTCCAACTTTACGGGAGCGACCACTCTTCCAGTGTCAAAAGTTTCCGGAATCCCAACTGCCGAGAGTTTCATCTCAACTCCTTGACCGCCTCCGAAGTACTGAGACTTTCCTCTGAACTCCCTTCCCAGGGGTGGCCAAACTCCTGAGACAAGGGAGCCAAATATGTATAACAGAATGAGCTACAAGTTCTTCAAAAAGTAAAGTTTTTTAACAATAAATAGGAAATTATCTCTTACAAACTAACCCTAACTCGCGAAATAGAAAAACTTTCTTGTTAGTGAGTTTTTATTTTTTTATACAGGTACATTATTTTGGCACGGTAATAAGATATTATGGTTATAGCTTAGAAAATAATTCCCCTTTGAAACGAGTACCGGGTACACACACTTACCTAGTTGTTACGGGTATCAGGTGAAAGTTCATTTGATGTTTTCGAATTTGTGAAACTCAATTTCAACAATTTATTTAATTGACGAATCATGTCGATGCTGTCTATATAACTAAGAGTTACATAAGTAGCATTGACAGTTTTCTTAATAGATGTGGTAAACATTTTTTTCAAACGAAAACAATACTTTTCAAAAGCATTTGATCGCGATAGCACACAACCGTTCCATTTAATAAAAATAAGCTTTTACTGAAATACCAACAACCAAAACCACAAAACGGCCCCATGTCATGCAGCAATAAAGCTCATAGGCAAAAGTGGGAGCTTGTGCTTGAGTACCAAAGCAAAATAAATTTACGAGCCTTTTAAAATTTATTTGAAGCTTATTAATGCATATATTTTTAAATTGTGGTAACTAATGTTTGTGAAAAATAAAAATCTCATTAAAGTTCGTTTTTTATTATTAATAAATTAACAAGAATGACTTTTTTTACACCAATGATTTTAATATATAAATATTAACATTTTTTGAAAGCTAAGCGTTCCTGATCAGGATATATATATATTGTATACCATGTATCCATGTGTGGAAAGCTTCGCTTTCGAAATATGTAGATAGTTGTATATTAAAATCGATGGTGTAAACAAAGTCATTCTGATAAATTTATTTTTCATTTTTAAGCCAGTACACATTGTATGGACATTAAAGATTTATATTCTCTGAGACGGCTCTTTTGAGTACGGCATGAAGCAAAGATGTAATATTTCCGAACACCAAAGAAGCTTCTTAACATTAAGCCAATGGAATTAATGAGTGTTAAATGTAAACTTAGGTGGCCGGACTATAGAGGACCGCACTGCGACATCGAGATTAATAAACAGGAGGAAGACAGGATTAAGCTAGCTCGAGTTGAAGCGGTCAAGACTCTCCCGATGTAGCGCTCATTATGACTGACTATACAGGCTGTTTAGTGAAATAACTTTTTTGATTTGAGTTTTCATTTTCGAGTAAATCGACTCCGAAGATTTAAGCCCAAATTTGAAAAAAAAAACGGTCGCTACGGGGTTGTTATTAGCTGTTTATTGTCTTTTAAAAGGCGTAGGCCCAGCTCCAGATTTTTTTAACCCGTTAGTTATCGAAATAAAAAATCGAAGTGTTCAAAACGACACTTTTTTGTTTTTTTTTTAGTTCTCTATGTGATAAACTATATTCACCAGTTTCCCGATTGTACTTAACTGGTTTTCTGACACCGTATAAAATAATATTTAGTTATTTTGATAGAAAGCAGTCACTTTATGGTTAGACATATTTAATGAAAATAAAACAATAACTTTGTTTATAACCACGAGAATTTTATTTTATTAAGAATGTTTTATATTCATTATTATTTAATTGATAGGTATTTGCTGTTATTATTACAATAATTAAATATTGTTATAATATACTGAGACTGAGATATTTTTCCTATAACTTCATTGGGTGTGGAACAGCTATTCCAGTAGTAAGAAACTGTTTAATCGGGATTCTTCATCGTATCGTTTCAACCATGTGAAAAATACGAACATTTTTTTCGTCTCATTGCAAAGGGTTGAAAAATTAGAACTACATATATTATTTTCTTTCCAAAATCGGCAATTGGATTTTAAAAGTAGATTCCTGTGTCAATGTCAGAAGTATAAATAAACAAAATATTTTGTAAGTATTAGCACTCAGGGGATTCTGTGTATTCTGACTTTCCGGAGCCTATACAGAAAACTTTTCTATCTTTTTTATTATTGCTTCTGAAATAATCAACATTAATGTCGGTTTCGGGAAGATATTTTAACAGGTTGTTAAAATAAATTAAGGCTTTTCTCTGTTTCAATTTCTTTCTGAAAGTAATGAGTTCTTCAAGCATCAAAATTTGTGTTTCCTTTCCTTGTAATTAGCTGTTAAGGCTCGGATGTTCAATGGTTCTGTGACGGCCGCCATAATTTTTTTTCCTCAGCGGTTTTCTATGGGTTCTGGTTGATTGATATCCATTTTACTTGGGAAAAACATAATTTCCTTCTAGCATTTGTTACAACTTGACTCGAGGTGATTGACAAATAGTCAGACCTTTCTATGACAATCTTCACCCGGTTATTTACGTTAAGGAACTCCAGTGAAGAATATTATGGTTTTAAAAAAATCACATGGATCAACAAACGCCGATTCTGAATATATACGTTTTATTATAATATACGTAGAATTTAAATATCGTAATTTAAAAGTGGTTAAAACGCGGTCTCATCCAAACTCCCTGTTTTGTTGGAATCATTAGATCGGCGGCTTCTGACATCACACGGATGTTCGCGCGTAAATTCCTTCTCTGTAAATTCATTTCGTGAGACGTCACGCACCACCTCTTAGCCCTCCGATTCCGGCCGTTTTGGTGGGCTTAAAAAATTTCTAACTTTGCGAATTAATTTAACTATGAAAATAAACTTATTTAAGTTAGGTAGTCAACATTGAAATTTTTTTAAATCGACTAGTACTCCTTAATATATACAAATATCCTTCAGTTGCGAGCTTTGAGCTGTGATAATGATTACCTTTTTAAGCAAATTTAAAAATCGTAAATTTATAAACTGCTATTTCCAAAGCCTAAAAGTTTTTCCCAATTCCAATGTCACGTCTGAATAATTTTGAAAACGCTTAATTTTCAGGTATCGGGCTATTTTTTGCAGTTTTTAATACATTGATGGAATATTAAAAAATATTCATATTTTCGCCTACGAACATTCCGGTCGAAAACATTTTGCTTTGAAAAATCATGAAGATCGGAAAAAATTACTGCGCGCCTCATTTTCTTTTAATTTTTAATCTAAATTTATAAAATAAAACTTTTTTTTCAGATCCAATTCTCCCAAGGGGCATTATGCATGCACCAAACAGAAACATCAAACTCTAGGTTCCTAAGTATGAACTGCCGGCCTTTGACATGTCCAATATGCTCTCCATACAGACCCTCACTGTATAACATTCTTCAACAATTTCCCGCCCATGGTTTATTGTCAGACAAATTTGGATTTTATATTAGAAAGGTAATGGTTTATGACATTTCGTTGAAAAAAAAATCTCTTTCTTAGTTTTTTATTACACAAAATCGATCCTGTTCTTAAGAGGAATAGATCTTTCGGAAAGCACAGTTTTATGTTTCTGAGTTTTATTGCACAAGAAGTTCCACAATAAAATGACCATTTCAAAGCTTCATGGTTAATGGTGTTAACAATTTCTAGTTGAAAATCGTTATTTTACCTATTTTCACATAACTTTTTCAAAATACAAAAACAATAACGATGTTTTCCAGAAAGAAAACTGGGTAAATATCATGACCTAAGAGCTCACCGCTCGCGAGGTTTTAATGAGAAAACGAGTATTTCTGTTTTATAGTTAAGATGTTAACCATGTTATATCTGTCAGTTTATCAAAGTAAATAAATCGTACTTATAAATATACCCTTATGTACACTGACTGTCAATCCAATAAATATTATTGGCTTGCGTACGATAAGAATTTATATATTATTCTCATGAAGGCCTGAAATAATGCGATAAATTGTATGAAAGTCCGGAGTTTCAGTACTCCATTTCCATCATATCCCCTTTACCTGACATTTTTGTAGCTAAGGCTAACCACAAATAAATATATCCTGCATTATGCTGACATCTGTGATGGATAAACAGAAGTATTACAATCCTTCTCCCGGCACCCTTTCGGGAGAAATGAATAACGAATAATTTTTCATGAGAGAAGTAAGAAAGGAACAAGAAACACATAAAGTCTAGTTTACTTAGCTACACGAGCCTCGCGCTCCTGGCGGACAACCATTGAATTAGAAATGACCTCAGCTCCTTCCGGGGCCAAAATATTTTATACCCTTTTTATTACAGTTCCTCGGAGTAAGAGGGCTCTTTCCCGAATCCGGAAACATTCATATTTGTTACATGGATTAAGGCAAATATGCTGTCTTACGCTTATTTCGTATAATTTTAGTATAAGTACACGAAACCAGGAAGGAAATGTAGAATTTATTATTATCGTAAATTAAAATGTTTATCTCTTATTATGGTGAACAAATGTCCAAGAGTATGAAGGTGATAATCGAGTATGAATCGAAGTACATAGGCGTATGAATGGTGTTCTCGTTCTTCTTCATACCTTGCGACAGTGATTATTATACCAACCTACCAACATACGAGTTTGATTCATCACCACATAAACCCCGATGTGATTGCAGACGACACGCCATAGTACATTAGCGGACTCATCACAGTTGGCGTAACCGGTTATTACAATTATTAATTTAGGTATTACTAATCGAAATATAGCAAGATATATTATCATTTGTTTTTTGTGTGATGACTCAAAATTCAAAATACTCGGGGTCAATTTTTCTGGTACTCCAAATATTACGGAATATTATGGGGTAAAATGTGGGAATTAACTGAGGAGGCGAGTGGAATGGGAGCCTTCAAACTTTGACAATCGGATCCGATTAAATATAGCAAAACCCGTTTTAAGCTACGTTCCAGCTTTTTTTGTGGTATTCCTTCAGAAAGTTTATTCCCAGTTTTTAATTTGTTTAATTATGATATCAATTTTGTAACATAAACTTCCATAAAGCTGAACTAAATCTATCGTAGGAAGGGCACCATTAGGTATATCAAAAAAGCAATATGTATGCGGAATACGATTCCCCTTTTGACTTCATGTCTTGCAATTACAACCCTAACTTGAGCGGGGTGGATTTGGCATTCAACTCAGATAGCAGAGCTTGCCTCGGACACTGGAAGTTGTATGGGTATAAATATTTATACGGGACACATATTCAATATTTCGTCGTAAGCCTAATGTGCCGTATAATATTTTATATCGCGGCCCGTATTTTTCCGTAACCAATTGTTATATTTGAACTTAATGCCAGTTATGAATACATTCCGTGAAATATTTATTTCACGAATGTTTCGAGAGAATGTAGAATTTTTTTTTATATGTATGGAAAAACACATAATTTTTTTCAAATCAACCATTCTTGATGAATCTGTCTTCTAATAATGAATACATTAAGAAAAATGGCTGCGCGGCCTGTTTCATACAAAACTTAATCTTCGATTTGAGGCCAGAATACTCACGTAAACCTAATGATCTTTTTTTCATCCAAAAGTGTAGTAAATATCTAATACGGATTAGAAGTAATTTATTTATTTTTGTTCGTGATTTTAGAGCCACCTTTAACAATTATTTGGGGCTAACGATGATTTAAAAAAAAGTTTTACCCCATCTGCTTTGAAAATATAATGAAATATAAAATTTCTTTTTTTTTTAATATTCAAATAACCATTCTGGTGGACTTTAAATTAAATTGAAAACGACTAATTTACGTTGGAACACAAATTTGCCGTACATAATTTAATATATCGACTCGAAAAAACGTTATTTTTTAAAATGGTTTTTATTTATGTATTTCTATTTACGTAATAACATTTACGTAGCAAATATGATCATTAAAAAAAACGATAAACCCGCAAATAATTTTCTAAATTGCTTTTAACATTACGAAAAAAAAAATCATGTCCTATACTTAATAATTTAAGACAAAAATAAATAAAATACTTCTCATCCATTCTAGATATTTTCTAAACCTTTAATTCAGTTTGGATGGGTATTTCAGCCTGAATTTCTAAATTAAGTTATGTGTGAAATAGGCAGCGCAGCCGTTCCTCTTAATACGGATACATGCTTTCGTCGATCATAATAAGTATAATATAATAACAGTTACTTGTAATAATTTACTTGAAATAGGCAGCGCAGCCGTTCCTCTTAATACGGATACATGCTTTCGTCGCTCATAATAATTATAATATAATAACAGTTACTTGTAATAATTTTGCTAAATAATTGTAACGTGATTCAAAGACAATTCTTCCCAACAAACATCTTGCGATAGAATATCACTTTCTACTTTGGTCCAAAATAGAAGCCTACACTATTTTTAAATACATCAACAAAGCTCTTTAGGGATTTATGATTTACTGAGCAAGAACCCCTCTCCTCCCCCCAGCCCACCCAATAAGCAACCACCACCGTCGGCCGTTGATTATGAAAAACCCATTTATCTTTGCCATTGACAGAAAAGTGTAATTTATCATAGTCATAAAAATAGAAGTGCTTTGATCAATATTCACCTCCAACTGAGAGCTTTTGTGGTATTTCATAAATAAAAGCAATTTATTTCGCGCAGGTGTAATTTAATTCAGATGACCCGGATTATCTATAGATAATAAGACATAAAAGGAAAACCTTTTTAAAGATTAACGTTTTCCCTCTTTCTCATTTCTATGTGGCTTAAATTAAAATATTGTTCCACAGCCTAATGAAAAAATAAATTACCCCCGTCCGTGGATCAATCATTTATGAGAGAGATTATGATGGAGTTGTCTACTTCTGGAGAATAAAAATGCAGCATATTTTATTCCAAAGAAGATTCAAATAGTACCTTTTTTGTTTTACGTCAGTTGCTGCTCATTTCGCATTATCTTTTGAGTTATTGATAAAATTTGTAAATGCGATAAATGTTTTTATAATTCAATTATATTTCTAACTACATCAAAAAAAAATGCTGGCAAAAATTTTAAATTGACGCATATTATATTGATAAAATAATTTATATTGGTTATTCGAAAATTTGGAGCAGCACTTCAAATACCTTAAAGTATTTTAATGATATATATTTAAAAACAAATCTAAACCCTCTTTCTCTCTATAACTTGCCACTGCTTTTACTCTTTGAAAATTGAATATATCTTAATATAATGATTTTTAGCATTCTTGGAATCTCGTTTATTTAAAAAAAACCATTCAGCCTGAAGATGTCTGAAAATGTCTATCATATTACAATGTTTACTAATATATAATACAAATCGATATCGCATACCGTCTATATTTGAGCTGATAAAGAAAAATGTCACAATTAAAATCACAGTGATAACAACAGCCAAGATTATGGATATTAAATTCAGGTTGATATTTATTACCGCAACACTATCAAGTACTTACGTAGTCGTATTAATATAATTGCCTCCCAGAAAATATTGAAAATAAGGAAGGACAGATGATAAAAAAAAATGTACGTAACCTCATATTAGCAGATCATCACGGTGTTAACAGCAGCATACCAGTACCAAGCGGCACTTCTCAGCGAGCGCTAGACCCGATTTCACTCAGGACCACGCCCAACATACCTGTTATTAGTGTTTATTGTTGTTTTACTCTATTTTTTATTACTTTTTTTTACATCTCAGTTTATTCTATGTCTTATACTTTTTGTTTCAACACTATATATAACTATATGCGAGGTGTAGGATTGCACCAACCTATCCACGTTCTGAAATAAAAATTTAAAAAAAAAAAAAAAATTAAAAAAATTTTAAGTTATTATTATTATTATTATTAAAACAGATTAATTTATTTCATATTTCCATGAAATGGACTACTTGCTATAACATGGCCCAAGCTAGTGTAGCAAGTAGGAAACAACTTTATCAATTAATTCCATTAATATAACATTATTTTTTTTTTATAAACAATAATTATTAATCTAAAACACTCATCCAAATTGAAAAAACCTTCCGAGCAAAGATAAAATGTCGCCGGCAGGACTCGAACCCGCACCCTTCTAATGTCTGGTTAGATGCTCTACCGTTGAGCTACGTCGGCTTATCGCAAACCCGCCAAGTTAATCAATATATACTAGTGTTTCATTCAATAATTACTGTTTTTATTATATTTTCACCTATAAACAACCAACTTTATTAGTATGAGAAAGGCTTGTAACGGCTAAATCCCTCAAATAGATGGCGTCGAGACAAATTATGTCTACATTTTATTGGTGAAAATTGCTTTGGCTTGTCAAATATTTATTAATTGATAAACTAAAGTTCTTAAAAACTTAAGACAAGATTTTTATAAACAATAATTATTAATCTAAAACACTCATCCAAATTGAAAAAACCTTCCGAGCAAAGATAAAATGTCGCCGGCAATAATAATTGTTACCCTTTGCGCTATGCACAAAAATCTTGTCTTAAGTTTTAAGAATCTTTAGATTTTGACAACTAATAAATACAGGTATATAATCATATGGAACACACTAAGCCGACGTAGCTCAACGGTAGAATTGACATTAGAATGACTATCTTTGCCGGAGGCATGAAGATTAATAATTATTGTTTATAAAAATAATAATTGTTACCCTTTGCGCTATGCACAAAAATCTTGTCTTAAGTTTTTAAGAACTTTAGTTTATCAATTAATAAATATTTGACAAGTCAAAAGCAATTTTCACCAATAAAATGTAGACATAATTTGTCTCGACGCCATCTATTTGAGGGATTTAGCCGTTACAAGCCTCTCTCATACTAATAAAGTTGGTTGTTTACAGGTGAAAATATAATAAAAACAGTAATTATTGAATGAACACTAGTATATATTGATTAACTTGGCGGGTTTGCGATAAGCCGACGTAGCTCAACGGTAGAGCATCTAACCGGACATTAGAAGGGTGCGGGTTCGAGTCCTGCCGGCGACATTTATCTTTGCTCGGAAGGTTTTTTCAATTTGGATGAGTGTTTTAGATTAATAATTATTGTTTATAAAAATAATAATTGTTACCCTTTGCGCTATGCACAAAAATCTTGTCTTAAGTTTTTAAGAACTTTAGTTTATCAATTAATATATAACATTATTTGTTAAACTTAATCTTATCAAAATATGATGTACACGATATCAAAATGTTATATAATGATAATGTTAACAAACTATGTATCTATTTATTGTAATTTGATGTTAATAATTATTCATTTTAAGAAATAAAATTATGTCAGGAACTAAAAAATATACAAATGATGTATTAGGACGTACTCTGCAAACTAGAACAGGTGATTATTTGGATTAAATAAGTAGATGGCATTTTAAACTCCTGTTGTTCACCTAAAAACATTTAAAAAGTAGGTAGTTATTGGACAGTTCGGGGCTCGGATAGAGGGTTGGGCAGTTACTCGGCTCAGTGACCAGTGACGGTATGTGAAATAACTTCTTTTTTTATCGAAGAAAACAATCACTTTGTGTTTTGAGAATATAATTTAAATCAAAAAATTGTCTGTTTCAAGTGACTTAAAATATATGTTTTTTAAATGTTCAATGAAATATTTATTTCTGATTCATTAGTCATATATATCTCGTTATTTTTTTTTTAATTTAAAAATTTTACCGAATACTAAAATTGAGTTTAAGATCACAGGTGCCTAACTACAAAAACTCGTATTTTAAGTTAAGCTTGGTTTTGGTAATGCCAAAATCATATTTATTAGTGACACAAAGCTCTATCTCAAATGAAACAAAAATATATAGAAACACAAAGGCATATTCCCTGTTGTATTCCTTTCTGACATTAATCAAAAAAATATATTCTTAGGGCCACACCTATCTAAAAGCTATTATGCTTTTGTGACATTAAGTAATAATATGATTTATATATGTTTTTTTTGTATTCTTTGCAGATAATATTAACAACTCTCAAATTGAATCTCAAAAAATCAAAGCTGGGACTCGACCCCAGGATCTCATGGTCTATCCGGAACCTTGCGCTCTATTCAACTGAGCTACAGCTATCCCAATATTATTTTTGACTTCTATCTTTTTTTATAATCACTAGAAGATTCTACCCGAATTTATTTGCAATCGGTTAATAGTATCTAGGATATATGTATAAATGAAAAACAAATAGGTATATCTGAGACACAACAGAAACAAAATATATTACATTGGAGTTTATAAGCGTCAATAGGTTATTCCAAAAAAAAAGGATTATTTATATTTCTTTGCCCTAAAAAATAATGATAGTTCATATACTTAGTTAAAATTATGCTATTTGTATTATTTATCTACTCTAAGTATCAAAGAATCAAGGTGAGCTTACTCATTTTACATCCTTATAAATTAATTAATACTCCATGGTAAAGAATACAGGGGCACATATTTCAAAAAAAAATAAATTAATCCACCTTGCTAATATTTTCTTTGATATATATTTTTTTAATTACTAATGTGTGATTTATTCTCTGAGATTGATTGCATCTAAAATCTACATCATCTAGAATATTTATCTCAAAGCCATATTTTTATAGATAGGCAAGCCCCTGCGATCAATACCCCTTGTCAAGTATTGCGGAATAGTTGCGGGATAAAAATAAGTATTACTTTAAATTTTTATTTATTTTATGAAGCATTTAAGGTTTCCCCTGAAAACAATGTTTTTGAAGATAGGGTCCCTGTGATCCTTAACTCCGTTGTCAAGTATCGCCGGATAGTCAAGAACGTAAACGCATAACTCAGTCGCTTTTTTATGAATATGTATTTTTTTGAATATCACAAATCTTTAATATTTATTTTTTAAAAAATGTTTTTCGAGAAGTTTGATAATTTACAATTAAACAAAAAATAATTGATTAAAATGGTCTTTTTTCCAAGTATCAAAGCATTCATACTATATCTGTGATTCTAAGCCCCCGATTTTTTACTCCAAAAAGGTTCAGTTTTATGTCCAGTTCGTCCTGATACTCCCCGAAAATTAACGTTTTATTTTACTAATCGTTCATCGCGATTCCAGATAGAGCGACCCACTTCAGCATGAATGTAGTTCAGCCTCTTCGTGAATTACCGTAAATGAATATTAAATGTGTATCACCGCTGCGCTATCTGAGGTACACCGTACGTTACCGTGAAACAGAGCGCTGCCTCCGCTAAAGCTTCAGACCTAGACACCGTCCCACCGTTCCGCCGGCTCTTGCAGAGATAAAACATCATCAATAGAGGCGAGGTGATCTCTTAATGGGTTAACACTTTGCTGATAGAGACATACCAGGACCGGACGGGCCAGTTCTAGATCATTAGAAAAACATTTATTAAAATTAAATCGTTAACGGAATTGCTATTTCCGATTAAACGTTTTCTCAAAAGCTTTACTCACATATTGTCGTACGGCATATAACACCGCATAAGCTATATGAAACAAATTATTCAGGGAGGAAAATATCCACGACACGTACGCGGTATTTACCTTGGAAATCTTGTCACATATTATCCATAATAATTAACACATTAAGAAATAAATATTCAGCATTCTGTAGTTCAAGCGACGAAAATTATTACCAATCGAATGACATTAATATGTCAGATCAAAAATAAAAAGTATTGAAACTTTTAAAAAGTATTGAAACTTTTAAAAACCAATTAAATATTTACCATAAAAAATAAATAAAAATAACTATTAAAATAATTATTACAAGTCCATACCGACTCTGTCTCCTCCAGCACCAGTTAGGAATAACCGAGGTATATATATATGTATAAGACACGCTTGTCTCGGCAATGAAAAGCGCCTTCTCGACTATTCAGTGGTGAGCCTGGCAAGCCGTTGATGGTTACATACGAGCACCGAGCAGAGCGCATATACACCATTCAGTCTACAGGCTACATTATACACTTTATACAGTATACAGATAATCCTAGCAGCAGATTCCGGATCTGCAAGTGATGCGTTTTCATTGGTCGGGTCTTTGTTGCAGATGAACCGCATGATATCATGTGGATAATTCAGCTGATGCCGGAAATGAGAGGATGCAAGAGGAAATGAATATTAAATCAAACATTACTTTTGGAGCTGACTAAAACATCAGGCAAACAAATTGTTTTATATTTTAGTTTATAATTTTTTTTTAAAAATAGACGTGTGAGATTCTTTTCTGGGGACTTCCATCATTCTTTAAGGGCAAGTACTAAAAATGACCCTAAACATCACTTTGTATTATTTTTACTGAAGCAATACTACAAACGATTTATCTATTAATTCTATACGGGTAATTAGTAAAATGTACAAGGTTTCAAACGACAAAAATCCCCAAACTGTAATCTTTTATATTATATGAAATACATACGAAAATGTCTCGAAATGGGGGCAGTTTGAAAACCATTAAAGGCAATTTTAGACGTTTTGCCTAAAATTCAAGTAAGTATTTAATATAGAATTTAAAAGATTACAGTTTGAGGATTTTCGTATTTTAAAACCTTGTACAGTTTCCCAGCTAACCGTATAGAATTTACACATAAAACATTCGTAGTATTTCTGGCGTTAGCAGGCTAAGTGTGTATTTTTGGTGCTGGTCGTTAATATCTATTGTAACAAATCCTCATTACTTCGTTATACTTATTTATTTTGGATAAGATCGACTTCACCCTATTACGTTCTTAAAAGGTTGAAGTCGATTCACACTGACCTTCACTAAATAACAATGAAATTCACTATAGAATCACATAAAGAAATAACACTTAACATATTTTCTCTTCCCTTCAATGCGCATTGTATTAAAATAAACATAACACCATGTGTAATATGTTACTCTATGTAAATAACGCTTGTGAAATTATCCCAATTAAAAAATGATATTACAAGATATTAATACTTATTGTGGTTTTTTTATATGAATACCGCACAAGAGTCCCAACTGCTCCCAAACGTCTGAAGCCAGTGAGACTATGGCATCCCCAATTGGGGAATGTTGTGAGGCTCAAGGTGAAGGTATTGGGGAGGGGAAAGATAAGGGGAAGAGGAAGGTGAGGAAATACCTGGCTATTCAGATCTGGTCACCAAACACGGCTAAAAGCCATTTCAAGCAACTTTTCAATTCGAAATGGTGGTCTTTCACCAGGGCAATCTGAGAGTATCTTCCACTCTGGAACGTTTAATTGTGTTTTGCAAGTATTTTAGTTTGTTATTACTTTGAGAGCTGTTTTGCAGCTTTTAGATCTTACAGAACCCAATACTTGCAGATACTAAACTTACAGAAGTTAATAACAACATTATTAAATTTAATTCAAAATATGTTTTTTCGAAGAAGAATTCTTCTTCTAGAAGGTTTTCACTTTGTGATGTCATTATGTAAACATTGATACCTGAAGATGTGAGCATCGCTCACGAAATATGTAGTAATATTGTATATTAATAAAGTGATGTATACAAAGTTATTTTGTTTTAATTAAAAAAAAAAATTAAAAATAGAAAATAAAAAAATTAAAAAATTAAAAAAATCAAAATATGTGTTTGTATATCGCGAGATACATAAATCAATAAAAAAAATTCTAGGCTTTTGTACGGCATTATATAAATATTTATTTTGTGTGGAAAGATTCTGCATTTATGTTGAAACGTTCCAAAGAACGCAGTCAAAGGATTAGGAAGAAAAACGTATCTGAAACATCCTCCTGGTGTTTTATTAATATAAACGATGAAAAATCGTCCACAATGAGAAAAACCTTAATAAAGATAAATATTTTCCTTTCGAAAACATCTCTCCGGTAGCACAATCGACTATCGTTGCTTGATTACTTTGCAAAATGCTTGAATGTACATATCCTCAACAATAATTTCCCTAGTCCATCTGAGATCATCTGGAAAATACGTGTCAAGTATCCAGGATGCTCCACTGTTAATTGAGTGACGCTTTCAGTCTCGCAGATACGACGATAGCCTGTAGACTAGCTCGGCAATGAAGCGGTGTTGAAAGCGATGCAAACGATCTACGTTGTTTCTATTGAACATTGAAGTGTTAAGGTGTTAAAATCAAAGTGATACGTTGAACAGACAAAAGATGAATTTATAATCCTATTATTAAGTGAAGATCGTTTTTGACCACCGCTTTCAAGTCAAATGTGAAGATTAAAAAAAAACAAAATCTGTCACAGAAATGAACTATGCTAACTTGCTTTCGGCTGATTTTTTTTTTATTGACAATTTTTCGAATCTCTTCAATAAATGTGTAATTATTTTGTGGCGTCATCATTAATAACATTATTTGGAAATTATTTGTTTACACCACTGTTTAATATATAGATATCAACATGTTTCAGAAGCGAAGCTTCCCTCATCAGGATACACAGTATACTAAAAAATAATGACAAGTATAGATAAATAATAATCTTAAAAACATGTTGATATTTATATAATATATAAACAGAGGTGCAAACAAAAAAAGTCGCTTTTTTGTTTTTGTTTTTATAATCAATTACGATTGTAATTCAAGTTCTCATTAAGAAAACACTTTTTTCATTAAAGTATAAAAATTATAAAAGTTTGTGCAAAGGATTTTTTGGTTGATTTTTGGATATAAAAAATCCATTTATTTAATTCTTAATTGTGCACGCATCACTAACTAACAAACTAACTAACCATCACGTCGTTTTCCCACAGGGGTAGGCAGAGAGGACGGACCGCCAAACAATTCTATCTTGGCATACACTTCTTGCTTCATTCACATTCATACATCGTCTCATATATTCTCTTCTGTTATTGGGATATCACGTCATGTTTCAACAAATGATCGCCTGATTTCATTTCCTTAATTCTTTTCGTATTCAACAAAGCCTCTCAAAAATTCATTTATGTTTTGCTCCTATGGATATATTCTTAACTCAAATTGCTCAAATATATTCTTGCAAATATGGAGAAGTAAAAAACATTACAGGCGAAAAAATCGGCACCTATAATCAATGATGTAATTTACAAATTAGGATATAAATTAAGAAAGGTTTATATGACAAACTATTTCGGTATTAGTAGTAAGGTACTTCTTCTGCATTATTAAATAACCGAATAACCGGAAAGACTTTTTTTACATACACCATTTACCATTAAATACTGTTCGCGTGGCAAAAAACTCTAACTTACCTTTCGCAAACAGTAATTTTAACTAATGTAGCCACAATAAATATGGTATAATTTGACCCATTTCCTGACCTATACGTGTTAGAAACGCCACTTCATGGTGCAAATAAACTTCTAATTCCACTTTATATTGTATGAAGCATTCTTGTTTCACATTTAAACATTCTTACCTAGAGTGTTGTGCAAATATGTGAATATGTTTTTTACAGCATTTATGCTTATTCAATAATAAAGGGTTAAAAAGGGCTATAAATTCTCGTGGCAAATTTATAAAACATTTATTAATTATTGCAAAAGAAGAAATTAAGAAAAAAAACGTTTTAAAATTTTAGAGGTAAATGCACCATTATAATATAAATGGTTGAAACAAACTTCATAATATTAAAACAATATAAATAAGAAAACATACCGAAATGTTAAATGAGTTGAAAAAAAAAGTGGAAAGTTGTTTCAAGCGCCCGTTTGGCAGACGGGAGATCCCGAGATAAATTCTAGGTTACGACGTAATCTTACCTAATGATTCTTTTTTTATTGTGGTAGGTGGAGAGTGTAGTGCGATTCTGTGCAATTTATATGGGACGTAAATTTATAAATTAAAATACAATGAATTCAAAAATATGTATATAACCAGGATCATCAAAATAATAAATATTGTTAGATGAAAACTATATTATTTCCAATATTTTTTGATGTTGCAGATTAAAATGAGAAAAAATTCTTTGATGAGTGTCTTCTTAAAAGTGTAAATCTTGTCCCTGATTCCTACCAACCTCTTTTTAGGTACGCCACAAAGCGTTGTGATCATTTTAAGATATTTGTCATAAATTTTAGTTTAACCTTTCATCGAATCCGTCCGCAAATGCCACGGTAACTAGTTTCAACCATTTGTGAATTAGAAGATTTTAATGTTGTCACAAGTAAGATTTGAAAATGGAAAACGAAAACACAATCATTGGTCTACTCTTTTTAGCGAGAAAATCAATGGTTTTATCTCATCTTTGTTTGTTTTACTTTGCGCTTGCAACTAGTCAGAGTGGTTGTTGAAGTGTTAACGACGGAATGATGAATGTGGAAGATAGCCTGAAGCCGAGAGGAGTGGGGCTGTGAAGGGGGTGATTTGCTAGATCTAGACTATGTGGTTGCGGGTGGGTAGGGGGGCGGGAGGGGGGTATGAACAGCTACCGGTGAGATCCACGCCCGACGCGCTCCCACATTCAGCTTGCGTTTCCCATTCTGAATCAATCGTCCCGTCCGACCACTCAACTCGGCCTACAAAGGATAGAGCCACTGAGTTTGCCCACTAACGGTAATCGAACATGAACGCAATATGTTTTATGTAGTGCCCATTTTATTGTTTTTTTTCCCGAAGTTTTTCAAATATTGAACAGAATTTTTTAATTCTAGAAATGAAAGTCGTCGAGGCAGTTATGAAGTTTACGCTTCTAGTTTGAAAGGTAAATTCGTGATAGAATTCCATCGAAACTTATTTCGCTTATTTGTTTTGTATCGTTTGATTTTACTCTACTACAAACATCACACGACTCGGACCAGCCCACCGTGCTATAATCCCATACGAACCAAAGGATATATTTTTTATAAATATGTACACATATAATATTCATCATTTTTATTTATTGTCCCAAAAAACACATAAATCCTACAGGCGGGATGACTAATGCACGGCGCTCATTAGAAAATAACAGTTTCTCGGAAATAATATAGGTAACGATCCATTTCATTGCCGGAAAGCCGAGCGTTTATTGGCAAGTTGATACATGTTAACCGGATAATTCACCACATGTATGAGTCGGCACACTCTTTAAAAGTGATATTAGGACATTAAAAGTACGAAAAAAAACATGCATGAAAACCTAATCCAACCAAACCTAATTAATTGATTAAGAAATCAATTAAGAAAACATTGTCAGTTAAATACGAGTAAGAACACACTACAAATGTGAAAACCTCACAGAATTCTGAATTTTAATTGCTTTCTAACTAAATCGGTTTTACCGATAATAAATCATTACCCATCCATCCAAATTTTAAAGGAGTGGGGGTAAATTAAATCATATAAATGAGTCGTCGCAATGTGGATTAACCACAGTTTGAAAATGGCCGTAAACGCCGAAACAGCTGTCACAATAATAACAACTAAAAATACTTGCAGAACTTAATAATAACATTATTAAATTTAATTTACATTAAATTTTAAAAAAAAATGGAGTTCTACGAATTAAACACAAAAACGATTGAGGCTCCACTGCAATTAGGCCTAATGACCGCATGCATCGTCATTACCAGCGATTATTTCTCAAAAATAATCGCAGGTAACGATGTTACACCTTGTTGTTTATTTGTGCGATTCGTTTTTCAATGCACATATGGTATTTATTTAATTTTATTTTATCCCTAACCTTGTATGGGATCGCAGTACTGTGCAACCTGACCGAAGTTAAAAACTTTCGTATAATAACCTTTTTATGAGAGTAATATTAAAATTGTTTTTTAACTGACATGAGTACTTAAAAGATGTTTTCAATTCAAACATGGCGCACTATCAAAAGTTAACGATGGAAAAGATAATGTTAGCGACACCCGAATTTTAAATATTAATCTTGCTAGTTTTTCCCCTCCAATCAAAAACAAAAGATTATAGTATAAATATCAAAGAATCAGTTACATTACTTACGCTTCCCAGTAGGTGGGTACTAGAGCCTATTTATGTCCTCCCTTAAACTTGAGATAAAAGTTACAAAGTTTACCCCCTAACGTTAATCTTCAGATGTCAAGCGCATTAGAGTGCTTGTTTTACCATCATTCTGCATATATTCTAGGCATCGAAAAGCCGTTTTATTCAACCAGTTCCCATCGCATAAAGTGATATAACATGGCAGGGGGATTGTGACATCACTGAAGAACGAGAGACTGGAAGGAAATTGACTGTCATTCGATTTTTTTTTTAAATTTCAACAAAATGCCCCTGAAACAGAAATCGTTTTAAAGTTTTCGAATTCGTTACCCGACAAGAATTTTAGGGATTTCCCTGTTTTAACAAAAGTGTCTCCGGCAGAGATTTTGATGAAACATAAAGTTTAAAGGTTTGTTTAAATCAACGAGACAAAGGGTGGATGTTCCACAGTGCGGCTCGCAGACATCGGATAGTTTTAATAAAACGGAAAAGTAATCAGAATTGTATGAGACTTTGTTTTGGTAGCCAGGCTGAAATAATATGAAAACGATTGAATAATAAATTCTTTTGTGAAAAGGGTAAGGTTGGGTTTGTTTGGTTTCGATAAGCTAAGCCTGGCCTCGGTTAATATTCCTATACTAATAATTATGTGTAGTTTTAGAAAATTGCGAAATGATTTGGATCACGGTTTTTTATAGAAAAAACTTTATGATAAAAAACTATACCAAGAAATGAACTAGCTGAAAGTCAAAAAACTGTACAAATACAATTGGTGCCAATTACTCTAAAAAATACAAAAAAGAATTATACACACGAACACAGCATTTATAAAAATATCACAACTACACGAACACTACACAAGACAACATAATAAATTCTACACGAATACAGTAAAGACTGAAAGTGGTAAAAAAATAGTAGGCCATGAGGGTGTATATATATACAATCTGATTCCCGATAGCCTAAAAACGGAGAATCGATTAAAAACATTAAAAAAAACTGTTTTATCTCAAAATAAAAAGTGAACAAACTAACAATGTATAAAATAAAATAATTATTTGTAAGATAGGATTAATTCGCAAGATATGTAAATATTAAAATGTAATATTAAGTAATATATTATATAATATAAGTATTGAAATAAGGTTAGAATAATATATATGTATGTAGTTAAATAATATAATATGTATGTAGTTAATTTAATAAAGTTTAATAATTTTGAATTTTTTTTAACTTAAAATACATTTTATTAATGCACATAACTTAAACTTATTTTTAAAAGCATTTGGGTATAAGAAAAAATAATCTAAAATTAAACCTACAAAATGCGCACTACTCCAAGGAAATTATTAGGAAATCCAAGTTTTGAAATTATAAAATTTACATTATGTACCTACACACCTAATGGTTAACTACATACAATTATACAGTTTGTTTATTTATTGTATTATATACGCCTTATGTGGGCTTTCACATATTTAGTTATAATAGTCACACAGGTGCAAAACACATCAGAGTAGGAACATAGATAAAATAACGAACAAATACAGGAATAACATAGTGTAAGTACCATTCCAAGTAATTAGCTACTGAGGCGAATATTCCAAACGTATCTTACATTCACTGACACTTAAACTCTAGACACACATATTAATAATTGTTGAGGATGTGTGCAATAATCGTTTGTTTGTATTTGTATTCCGAGCAGTTGAACATATCTACTATGTCTGAAAATGTATTACCTTGTGTGTGGAGTCTAGGTAAAAGAGTTTTTTTAATGACTCAGTCTTGAAATTATTGTTACAATTGAATAACGTTTTGGATCGAGTAGTTCTAGTTGAAATGTTAAATTTTATTTATCTGACAATATCACTGTAAAATTGCAAATGTCGGAATGATCTGTTAAATTTTTATTTTTAATAGTTATTCTTCTTCCCAATTACCAATTGGTTTAAAGCGAGCGGAGGTATCGCTTTTTATCTGTTACATCTTTACACATTGTTGTTTTTTCTGCTTTCATATTTGGAAGTAAAGAATTGGTATTTTCTAGAAATCAAGGCTATATTTCATTCTTAACCCGAAAACGCAGTGAAACCTTTTTCTGTTTAGAGCACGTTCCGTTATGTGTTAGTTTTGCATTTTGAATGACATATAACGAAAATCCGTGAGATGATTCTACAGGGCACCTTTCCGCCCTCGAATCTGAACGCAATCTTTATTATGGCATGGGAAATATCCCATGTGTCGTTCGTTGCCGAATATCAAACCTAGCATTCGCGGTTTTGCGATGGCAAAGAAATCTCTATGTAATGTAGTACCCTCATTTTTCTCATTCATTGGACATAGCTATATCCTGGTGAAAAACCACGGTTTAACACGAATACGTATAAACAAATGTAATTACTGTGTTATTTGACTTTTATCGTGGTAACCCGTTTGTCCTCCTTGTGTTTGGGCCAAGGCTTCATACAGCCTTGCTTTTCATTAATCAATAAACTTGTATTGTAATACCCCAAAATCCAGACATCATTTTATTATTGGCAATCAGAATCTTAAATCAAAACTCATTTATGACTATTTCAATATCACGTCTCAATTTCCGGCAGCTGACAGTAAAATCCTTGACTGATCCCGACAGTTCTGGTAATAACTGATTCGAGATGTTAGCTGGATTCCTAAACATTCGCTTCTTAGAAGGCTTCGTCTATAACGCCAGGATATAGGACCTGATTCCCCTTAAAAAGATATCTAACCGGTTAATTTAAAAACCCGTGATATCCTGTTCTCTACCGAAAAATAACCAGGTTCGGGTAGCAAGGTCTCCCATATCAAAACCTGTGACTTCCTCATATAGCAAATATTGATATAGGTACCTACTCGCCCTTGAGGTGATTTTTGACAAAAACGGCGCTATAAGAATCATAAAATTATTATTATTATTATGAGTTGTCTGTGTAAGTGTGAGTTATCTATTAGATTTTTTTATTCTGTTAAATTACTGCTTTACATTTTTATGCTAATTACGTGTGTAGGATTTTTCGGAAATGTTTTTTATAATTATTTTAGACTGTTAAAACGGGTGTCACCCGGTATTTTTTTCTTGCAGGAATATCGATTTACGACTTCTGAGATGTCCTGTTAAATGACATTTTCGTTCACTTATAAGTCTTTTTCTTGTTGTTGCTGATTTTGTTTAAATTCTCTCAGTCAATACTTTTTTGGAAACCTGTTTGGTAATATGTAATTAAATAATTACCGTACAGATTGTAGAAGATGATCATTCTATTCAAAATATAGTATGGCCTCTTGTCTACATCCAAAAACCTTCAATTTGTCATTCACTGCGATTTTTCACTTATTAAATGAAATACTAAAGAGTCATTGTTCATAAACCCTATAGGCTCTCTAGCGTTGAGCTCTTCAAAGATTTTCATATCTAGGATGTTCGTTAAAATTACGTAAAAAAAAGTTTCTGTCCACGTACACAAATCTTTCATAAATATATTACAAGAAATCAGACCAGAAAGAATTCCCAGGTCGCGAGGAGCAATCCGACAAAATATCAAAAGACATGTACTCGTACATATCGTGGAGCAAAAAAATAAATCCTCTCAGAAATAAACATTAAATCCTCCAAAACGTCATGCATCAGTCCAATAATAACCAAATGGTTATTTGGCTTCAGTAAAGGGTATCTGAAAAATTGCTAAATAATGTTACTTATGCATATCTATTAATAACATACTCAGTAGATAGAGTGAAAAAAACAGCAATATTTTAGAGAGTAATACACCAAGCATAATTGGAGAATATTTTGGTTTCCTTTAGATTAGGCATTCTGCCTTCCTGGGATCTAATATCGACATGACAAGACAAAATAGCACTTTTTATTTGTTTTTTTTTTTATTTTTATTTTACATATTCAAAATTATACAATATATATTATACAAAATTTGCCCTTCCTATCTGTTATTTGCCATATAAATGTATCTACTTAATGTAATAAATTCAAAGAAGCACTTTCAAAACAGTGTACTTCTCGAATGTTCGAAGTATTCTATAATATTCATCCCATGTATGGAAACCAGGTTATGCAGTACACAAAAACAGAATATTGAGAGCGTCCAAAACTGTTTTTTTTTCGATAGTTTAATTGTATTATATCAGTAATATTTACTTTCCATTTTTATTGTTCCTATTTGCTATACTAGCTTAGGCCGTGTCGTATTAAGTATTCCATTTCTATATATAGATTTTTTTTTTAAATATTAATTTATAACATATGTGTCACTCTACATTATTTAATATAGAATACAAAAAAGTAATTTCAAGATACATGTACTCAAAAAGAAAGCATTGATTTACATAGTAAAATTAAAATTATTAAAAATAAATATAATCGTTACAGTCCAATACAAGAACAATACAGAAAAAGTTAAACAACGTAGGAATAAATCATTTTGAAATATATTTACGGATAGACTAAATCAAATCTATGCGATGATATGCACGATACTTTGAGCTGCCGAGAGATCACTGATTAAAAGGTGTTTTTTTTTATCTTTCTTAAGATACCTAAACTTCCGGTCTTTTTGATCTCATGTTAGCAATCGCAGCAACAGCTTTGCAGCAAATTCCGCACGGCTTTTCAACATACAGACATTAACTTACCGAAGAAATGTAACGAATTCAGTAATGTTATTAAAAATCACATCACAACTCTGTTGATAGCCCCGGGGCCTAAGTCTATATATTTTGCGTTAGCTAACGCAAGTTAAATCGGTCGACAGTAAAACATTTTGAGAATTTGGTAGTTCGTATCGCGCTAACGAACTAAAGTTTGCGTTTACGTTTAGGTTAATAGATAAATCTGTGACGCAAACGCGAGAGACTACGATGCGTTTATAAAAACGGTCAAAATGTTTTGTTTATAGATAATTTCACTTGCGTTAGCTAACGTATCACTATCGTTTTTTTGCACGCACCGAGTTTCAGGGAGATAGATAAATAAACATTATTATTTGTAACTTAATAATTCATAAGGTTTATTGCGTACGCCACACATGTTGTAAGCACATTCATTATAGATATTTACTCGCCGATTGAATATCGTCGGGCCAATGCCAAAGTCAAAGTCTGATCAAATCTCCAAAAGCAGGATTTCGAGATACTGGTGTTTGAGGTACTAGAACTGATATGAAAAAAATGATTTATGTTAATTTCCATCAAATCTATGGATTCGATAGATATTATCGCATATGTAGCTGATTTAGTAATTCATCGATTTTCGATGCCAGTTTAGAGACGTCAAACCTCAATATCTCGTGCTGATGTTTTTGCAGATTCGCGACTTTGGCATTGGACCGACGATATGTTTATATAATATATTATGTGTGATGCTTTTATATTTTTTAAGTATTTTTTTAAATAACGTAAAAGATATAGACTTAGGTCCCGGAGCTTCTTCAATGCCTATCATTCCATGTTCCACATCGCAACAGCAGACAGTCGCTTACTCATCTCCCTCGTTGCAAGACCAATTCTAAACAGAACTCTTTTATCAATAGATCACTTTTTTTTCTATTTCCAGAAAAAAATAATTACATGTTCACTTATTTAACTACAATGTTCAACAATTTTTTTGTTTTTTTTTTAAATGTCCATTAATAGCAAGTGGAATTTTTTTTATTTTTAAATATACCAGGATTTTGTTTCTTTTTTAAGGCAGTTATATAAATTGCCCCCTCGTGGTTGGTTACTGGATTGCTTGCCATATCGTCTATGTATATTGTTTAAATATATGCCATCACGTTGTCATGCAAAATGTGTGTACTCGTAACGTTTTAATGAATTCTGTGTTTGAATAAATGAATAACAGAAGGGAATGTATGAGACGTTGTATGAATGAATGAAGCAAGGAGTGTATGCCAAGATCGAGTTGTTTGGTGGTCCGTCCTCTCTGCCTCTCCCTGCGAAACGGCGTGATCGTTAGTTAGTGTTTGTATGTATGAGTTTATTATTTAGTTTATATATTAGGAGACGTATATTATATTAATATAGTTTTCTTATTGTTAACAGTTTTCTTTTCTTGTATATTTTTGGTGGGTGTTCTAGAATTACAGTGATAGCTTTTTGATTACCTTGTTTCGTATAACCTGCAATTCATTTATGTGTGTGTTATGTGTGTTTCCCCAGATTTAAATTAAGTAGTTAAGATGTGATTAAGCCAGGATATAACTTTTTTTTTAAATTATTTTGTATATGATATGATAAGCTTCTAGAGACGCCAGTTAAGGGGGTATTTTATTTGACTTAACTTATTACCACATTGGCATTCTTAACTCGACGATACGGCACGTAAAACAAAAATTCATTGCACAACCACACTCATACTACATTCCCATCATCGTTCCTTAACCCTAATCCTATGTTACCCTCCACTCCTCCATGAATATATTTAATATTAATATGAAAAGTTAAATAAATCAATTATATTGTGAGACTTTACTTATATAGGGTGTTTTTTTAGAGGTTTGTTTTTCAAACGCCTGTGTACTGGCCTCCACTATCGTGTGATCTCACACCATTAGATTACTTTCTTTGGAGGTATGTGAATTCACTAGTCTATGCTGATAAACCAGAGACGTTGGACCATTTGGAAATCAACATTCGCCGTGTTATTGCCGATATACGGCCCCAGTTGCTCGATAAAGTTGTCGAACATTGGACTTCACGATTGCGCTTCATTCGAGCTAGCCGTGGCACTCATATGCCCGAAATCATATTTCAACAATAATGGCATAAAATTATCTATTAAATAAAGCCAATATCGTAGACATTAACATTATTTTAATGTTTTTTTTTTTCATTTTTATTTTGTATGCCTCTAAAAAAACACCTTTATCATTTACTATTAGCAATGGGAAGATTATAATTACCAGAATTTACTATTTATAATTATCATATGTATTTTAATTTTAAGATTTGCTTCTAATAATCCGAAAAATAAATAATAATTCTTATAATATGTAATGAAAAAACCCATATAATGTATTGGAACTGAAACTTCCGACTCAAAGTTTAATGCGTAGACCGTAGCGTGGCGTAGAATACGCAACAGCGGCCAACATAAATTATAATAATGTCTTAATCATCGTAGTACACTTCTATTCAGTTCAAAATTAAATTAGTTCAGATTGAAACGTTGGCCTGGTTCAAATTCGGATCAATAACTAAAGCTAACCTTTAAAGTTTACTTCTTACAAACTAGATTTAAACTCATCGCTTTTGCTTCTTTTATGTATGCTTGAAAGACTTATGGCTCCGGCCTAAAGGGGAAATTATCTCGTACCATTGATCACGCTCGCGATCGCATTCGTCCAACCTGTTCGCCGAACACGGTGTATATTATTTTGAGTCTTCGCTGCTTTTATTTATTATTTGCTTCGCTTCAAAAAAGATTCCGTTTTGTGTACGCGAGAGATTTTATTGGTTTTTCCTCACAAGAGAGAGTGGTTCGTGAGTGGCATTCAGAAATCTCCTTGTCTGAGATGTGTTCTCAAGTTATTTTAAGGTAAAATGGGTATGTTATATGAAGGTACTCGTTTATAGGATTCACAAGCACTGTTTTCGTTACTCACTTCTCCGGGTTTTCATTAAATGTGAAGCCAAATATTATCAAAAAAAAAATCGAGAATTTTCGTAAAATATATTAGAAATTTAATTAAGGAACCGATCAGTTTTCGCTTTTATTATTTTTTTATAAAATATTATAGCAAAGTGCCTGTTCATTCTATCAGTGCTCAGGTTGTCTTAAAGTTTGTATGATTCACAACCTGCAAGTCACTCGCACTCTGAGGAGAGCATGGAAAATCTCCTTCAAAAATTAAAACTCTGCTTGCGGCGTTCATTATTAATGCGATCCATCAAATGGGATTCTGTTTCCTCCCTTCTCCTAACTAACCTCTGCCTTTTACTCTTACCTTATTCCCCTTTCCTTCCTCCTTACCTTCTATCCTGCTCTTGCACCTTTGGAAGCACTGCTATTCTACCGCCTAATCTAGTGGGAATTTAGTTTGGGCGTATATCAAGTCGGCGGTGGAATTCCCTTAAGTAAAGCAACCGGACATAACTCAGTTGCGGGTTGAGTTGTGAGTTGCTGCAAAGTACTAGCACAGACTAACCTGGTCTTCCAGGAGGGAAGATAAGGAGGAAGAAAGATGGATGCACTGAGAGGAAAATTTTTTGTGACCCCTTTTTGACTAGTGCTTTTTATGGTGCCATGGATTATGCTTTATAAAGGGCCGCAATAGGTTACAAGATTTAAAGGTAGGAATGTCTCAATGGATCACCATTGTATGCCTATAATTTTTTTTCAACAGTTTACATATTATACACCCATCCATATCCATGATATAGGCCTTGAGGGAAATTATTTCTCTAAGTATGACAATGAATATGATATTGAACTCAGTATTTTCTTTAATTTAATTTATTTAACTTAACATATGTTCTAATATAAATATATAACATTACATAAACAAAAAATGTATAAGAAATCAAAGTTATAAATTTAAAAATTACAAAATTAAACGTTACACATTACAAAAATTCAAATAACAAGGTGACAATAGAGACTTTAGATAAGTGTTTTGTTCAAGAATATTTTATTCTAATAATAATACTTTTTTCCAAGATAATCGCCTTTACATATATGAGTAAAGTAAAGGCGGCTTCATTATATGTTAATATAAACGGTACACTTAAACAGACCAATGAACATTTATTATATTATTTTTATAAACAATAATTATTAGCCTGAAAACACTCATCCAAATTGAAAAAACCTTCCGAGCAAAGATAAATGTCGCCGGCAGGACTCGAACCCACACCCTTCTAATATCCGGTCAGATGCTCCATTTATCTTTGCTCGGAAGGTTTTTCAATTTGGATGAGTGTTTTCAGGCTAATAATTATTGTTTATAAAAATAATTGTTACCCTTTGCGCTATGCACAAAATCTTGTCTTAAAAAAAAACTTTAGTTTATCAATTAATTAATATTTATTATATTCATTATTTGTTTCTTATTGGACATTCCCATAGTTTAAAAATTGTTCTCACCGTCTTCGTACTTTATTTGTTGCTTTAACTTTAAACGGTGCACGCCAATAAATAGTGAGCAATTCCAGTTTAAAACCCATGTATGAATTAAGCTACATGTAACAAGTCATATTTTGTGAATAGCACCCACGCATTTGAATTACTCAACCTACATAGTTTTACCAGGTGATTTTCGTGGTACTCACAATGTACAGAGTTTAGAAATCCAGATTTCTTCAAAATTTGTTTTCTGTGCCCGATTCTCAAACTCTCCAAAAGCAAGTTTATCGGTACATTAAAATCATATTATTTTGGAGAATATCTCCACATTGGTATACGTGTGTAGTGAATATTTTATATAGATAACAGCAAGTACTATGTAGAACATAGCATGAATTCTAAAGTCAAGACAGTTAAAAGGGTAAGTCAAGTAGTCAGTTAATTTTTTTTATCATATTTATTAACTAACTAATGATATGTTAAAGGATTTTAAAAGAAAATCGCTTTCCATCTTCCGACAAAAAAAAAGCAGCCGAAAATCACTTATGCACCAGATCATGAGGCTTGATATTCTCATAGAAATTAGTAAAAAAATTGGTTCCATCACAGTTCAACACACGTATGAATAGACACACTTTTTAAAAGGCATTGCAGCCTTTGCAGCGTCAAAAAAATACTGTTCAACACATTCTGCACATCTCTGTATACGTCAGAACTGTGGGTGCATTACACTGCATCCCAATAGCAAAAGATAAGAGTCACCTATAATAATGCACATCGCCAACTACTCCCTCTACCAAGATACTGCAGCGCTACAGAAATGTCCCTGGAAGAACGAGTGCACTCTTTCTGGGCACTTCTCAGTCACCGCATGGGAAACCTATGGGGAAAAGTAGGCCAATCCAAGAAAAACATAATTTCTGCCACGGCTACATGGATGGGGTCTCCCTTGATGACCCTTTGGAGACAGGAGATAATCAAATATCCACCATAGACTTGTAAAAAAAAATTATCTCTCAGAGAATGAACTTATTTTACAGATTTTACTGAGTAATCTTTTTCTGTATTTTTCTTTTCTTTTTTTCTTCCTCTTATTTTAAATACCTATTATTATTTTTTTGTTTGTATTATTATCACTTATGGAATGTATTGTATTACACTACGCCTGCATACCTTCTGGAATAAAGAACTATTATCATTATTTAAAAGTCATTAAATGTAGGAAAAAAATGCCCTTAAACCTAATATAATCTAACATAATAAAACTTTTTTTTAATAGTAATAGTTTTTTAATAAATCTAAAATTACTTACTGCAGTCATTTTTAATAAAATGAATGAAAAAAAATGCAGAACATTTTTCATTCATTTTATTAGTACTTTATTTATATTTTATTAAAAATATATATACATATATCGATATGTATTAATTAGGTCAGGTTAGATTGGGTTTCCGGTCTAGTTTTTTTTTCATACTTTAGTGACTTTATATCACTTTTAAAAAGTGTACCAATTCGGACCTGTATCGAATTATCCGGTCACCTAAAAAAGTATCACTTATAGATTTATAAAAATATTTTTACCGATTTATATTAGTACCTACTACGTACAAGATTTTAGCCCATAATGTTTTATCTATCTTAAAATATATATTAACCATAATAATTACATGAAGAATACGAGCCGATTAATCAATCGGAATGTAGTTATAGCAAAGGATTATCTTGTTAATGTGGTTTTACCCTTACGTGGACATTGCGTGAGTTTCTCAGGGCCAACTTTGATTGTTTTCAAAATTCCTTACACGAGAACGTAAAAGTAAATTAAATTTAACAAATTCTTTCCACGAGTGTGTTGGATTTCCCCAATCTTTCGGAAGTATTTCACCACAGATTATAATGTTGCCATCCATTCGAACATAGGATGGTTCCGCGAAATGAGACTGGAAGCAAGGCGGGCTGAACTGTGAAGTGTTTACGGCATTTAACCGTGGAATACTAAAGAAATTGTCTCCGCAGAACTGGATTAAGGCGTTCATGAGGTAGGGGTGAAATTTTCTCCATACTTCGGGAAAATATTAAGTAATAAGAGTTTTTATCGAGATCTCATCACATCAGCTAGATCACGCCGAAAGTATCAATCATATTTTTGACGTATCAGAATCTAAAAGAAAATCGTGTAATTTATATGGGGAATAAAGTGATCATATCAAAGCTTTATAGTATTGTATTATGTTCATAAAATGTAAATGTTTAATCCCTTTTCAATTTAAAATAAAACCTACATGTGATAAATCGATTTTTGAACTCCTCTCAAAGCGTGTCTTGTCTGTCTATATGGCGTATAGATGTGAGGACTATATCTCCAGCTAGTTAGTCAACGTTGTGGGGCGGGTTAAAAAAAGGGTTGTACATAGGGATTTGTTAATGCAGGCCTTGAAAAGGCCTCGATTAAATGAAGGAAGAGATAGATTCCGGTTCCTATGTAGCTTATTTCAGATTATAGCTGCTAAATTAAACTAATTAAATAAATATTACGCAATTTTACCGCGCAGTCATAGGCGGAGAGAATGGACCACCACATAACTCTTACTTGGCACAAACTCCTTACTTTATTCACATGCATACATACTCTTCTGTTCTACTGATTGATATAACCCGACTCAAATATTTAATTACCTTGATCGGTCAATGCCTTTTCGGATGTCCCAGATTTCTTCAGCCATTTTAATTTTGAATTTTTATTTTTACAAATCTTGTGATATTATAACGTTAATCATGGCAATCAATTTTATAACACACAGACTAAAAAGGTTAGAAACACCCGAATAATTGTATTATTTGGAAAAAATCCAATTTTTGCGCTGTGACCAGAATTGAACCCGTCATCCAAAATCCTATACTTTCTTTTACATTGCGTAATTAATTAGGTGCGTACATACAGCTAAATTAAATAATGAAAAAAATGTGCCATAAGAAGTGTGATGGATTTAGAAAGTTTTTATTCTGCGTACATAATAGGAGATAAAAAAAGTTTGACCTTTTTTCAAGCCATTCCGAAATATATCCAATCTCATTCCGAATGGCCATAAGTTTCCAATATTGACTTGCTTCTTTATTACATTTCATCCCTATACAGGCGAAACATGAATGAAACGAAATCTCTTTGTTACCACGTCTGTGCATTATTTTCCCATATCACGCCATTCTCGAATCTAGTTTTTAAGTCACGTGAGAACTTCTTGTAATAAATAAATTGAATTACGGAACTTTAACGAAAACTTTATCGAAGCGTTCATTGCAGGGATTGTGTAATAAGTTGTGTTGCTTATGAAAACTTTATTGAAGCGTTCGTTACCGGGATTGTGTAATAAGTTGTGTTGCTTATGAAAACTTTATTGAAGCGTTCGTTACCGGGATTGTGTAATAAGTTATGTTGCTTATGAAAACTTATCGACGCGTTCATTACCGGGATTGTGTAATAAGTTGTTTTGCTTACGAAAACTTTATCGAAGCGTTCATTACCGGAATTGTGTAATAAGTTGTGTTGCTTATGAAAAAGTACATCTATCCGTATAATCACTTTTCTACTTAAGAATCGTTTGAAATATATATATATTTTACCTATATATTTTCTTTATATACATTATGATTTTTTTAAATTATGAAGTATATAGTAGGACATTAAAATTTTACTAGAAATTTATGGTTAATTATTGTGGCGTACCTGGTATGATCTAGAGAAATTACTATTCCCCGCTACTAATTAATATGGTCAAAGTATGCTACGCCATAATCAGCGGATTCAGTGTGATTAAATTAACTTGATCTACTCAATCTACTCGATATAATCGATCTAATCAATCTCCTCGGTCTACTCGATCTACTCGATCTACTCGATCTACTCGAACTACTCGATCTACTCGATCTACTCGATCTACTCGATCTACTCGATCTACTCTATCTACTAAGCATTTTAACCTTAACAACTACCCGTCAAGCGACTTGGGACATAGGATTAATACGGCGATAAAAGCGAATTTACTAGACGAGTAGTGTTACTCGACGGAGGCGAAACATATAATTTGTGCTACTCGATGACTAATGATAATCGGCAGTTTACTCGGAGGTGGTGAAATACTCCCTTAATTAAACGATGAAACCTTTCATGGTAGTAAAAATTATTTCTTCGTCAAAGAAGTAAATCACCGTCCCTTTCAAAACTTCGTTAAAAATGCCTTGTTTTATAATTGCCATCAGCAATAGTATCCCACAGGGTCGGAAAACGAGCCCTGTTATTACGGTCCGTACGCGCCATGGCGCATATCGTGCCGTTTCTATTTTTCATTGCAACTGTAATCAAACACTTCTATTTACACCTCCAGAGCACGTTTTTCACATGCGCTTTACAAAATGCTCGAATTTCTATATCGCAGGCTTTTGTTATTGGAATCGTGATTAGTTTCATTTACACAGAACGCCGTCCGACCCTTTAGTAATGCGATTATAAATTATTTATCAAATTTCACAGGTGTCAGATGGATTTAAGTGTGATCATTAACGAGAGTTTTCCCGAATTTCGGATTCGTTGAAAATGAATGAGTTGTTTTCGAAATAATGTTTTAAAAAATTGAGACGAGTTTTTCATTTTATAAAACAAGGGATCAGTTTCAGTTTGGTGATCGCGATATTGATTAATTTTAACATACGATAATCTTTATGTCGTATAAAACCGATTTTTAATCTCTCAGAAGAGGTAATATTTTATAAATTTAGCTGCAGTAGTTGATACTAGTGATTTTCTATTGAATATTTAGATGGTTATTGTTATTACGTTATTAGTTTCGATTCATAAGCATTCATTTGAACTTTTCGTGTTTTGGGGAAGTTTGAGAATAACGACATCGCATATCAAAATTTAGCATCCAAGATAAATTTACAGATTATTAAATATATTATATTCACATCGCACTTATGCCTTCAATAACACGCGCGAAATTCTGAAAAGGAATATCTGTGTCTCCTACCTCGGGACTTGATAAATCTTGGGGATGCTCAGATTATACGAGTGCCTAATGGTCAGGAAAGCCATAGATATTATCCCACCCTGGTTTACCCTCCCCAACCCACCGAGATCCACCGCCCACACCTTCACCTACACCCACCAGCTAGCAGCTAGCAGCTGTCTCCTCACTGACAAACGTCCTGTGAATCTGCCTTGAGACTTACCATACGCCGCTGCTAAAGTTACAGATATAACGAACCAACTTTCTTGTCCTCCAAATCCATTAGACCAGAATATGATGACACCGATCAGTCATCGGAACCCTTATTAAATCTTACGTCTCCGAGTCTTATGCGATCCCGGTGCTGTCAATTTTGTTTTCTATTACTCTCGTTTATTTTTTGTTATTTTTCGTAAATAATACCTACTTTTACAACACGGATACGAGAGTCAGTGATGATTGATTTATTTTCAAAGACGGACAATCTGTCTCACAATCAAATTGTGATTTTATTAGTTTTATTCTTATTGCTTGCTCTTCTATCGGTATTTGGCTACCGTTGGGGCTACCGTCTAACTAAACCGTGGAAATTACAGCGCGAAGATCTTTAACTTTGAGTTTAATTATTTTTACAATAAAAAACACATAAATTTGTTGTAGACCACTTTTATTTTATCAAAACTCTACCGGTTTCGGAAGCACCCTTCCTTCGTCAGGAGAATATTAAAACTAACTTATGATATAAAATATTGACAAGACATATAAATTTTAGGTGTTGGAGTGGGGGTAAGCAAATGGGTAGGGGTAATTGTAGGATTTCCGGGAAGAACAGAGCGATTTATTGGGAAAATATTCAGAATGGGACTAAAAGATAAGTTAATTTGGTTATTTAAAATACTAGCATTATTATTAAGGGATTTTCTAATTTCGAGTGCTTCTAAGTTATCCAATTTTTTGCTTTTATTGTTACGGTGAAGAATTGTAACCTTGTGTCCTTGTTAAAAGTGTGATCTTTAGAAATTAGATGATTGGCAAATTCTGAGAAGTTATTATTATTTAAGCATCTTAAATGTTCTGTGACTCTAATATTCATATTTCTAGTTGTTTTACCTATGTAGAACGATGGACAATCATTACAACAACCTGAGTGGCTTAATTTATGTTCTCTATCTTTAGTATTTTTTAGTAATTTACCTAAATTGTTATCAGTATAGAACGCGGGTTTAATGTGAGAAGGAAATTTTTTTGTGCTAAGTGAGGAACAGTTGGATATATATAAGATTCTGCGCCATTGAACGGGATTTATTATTTTATTATTATTTTCAGGTGTATTAAATAAAAATGTATTTGTTGAAATTAGTTTAAGTTTCTTATTGAGGATTTTATCAATTAAATTTGTAGAATAACCATTATTTGGAGCAATTTGTTTAATTTTTGTAAGTTCAATCGTGAAATTAACAGATGATAGTGGGATTTTTACTAGCCGGTGCACCATTGAATGATAAGCAGAATGTTTATGTGAGACCGGATGGTTTGACATGTTATGGATTGTTATATCTGTGTATGTAGGTTTACGAAAAATGTTGAATTCAATTCTGTTATTTATTGAAGTTAGTGTTAAATCTAAAAAATTAATCGATGCATTACTGCCTATCTCTAAAGTGAATTGGATGCTTTTGTGGATATTCTCTTTAGAGATAGGCAGTAATGCATCGATTAATTTTTTAGATTTAACTTATCTTTTAGTCCCATTCTGAATATTTTCCCAATAAATCGCTCTGTTCTTCCCGGAAATCCTACAATTACCCCTACCCATTTGCTTACACCCCACTCCAACACCTAAAATTTATATGTCTTGTCAATATTTTATATCATAAGTTAGTTTTAATATTCTCCTGATGAAGGAAGGGTGCTTCCGAAACCGGTAGAGTTTTGATAAAATAAAAGTGGTCTACAACGAATTTATGTGTTTTTTATTGTAAATTATGGCGAGCCACAAAGTTAATGCTTTTTACAAATATGTTAATTATTTTTCTTCCATTTACCTATTTATGTGTTCCATTTCATGAAGAACTATTTCTTACCAACTTTGCATCTAACTCGTCCATACAGAGACTTCATGACCTTCGTAATAAGTATTGTCATGTGGATATTTTTGAAATCAGTATTAATGAAATACAACCTTGAAATTAATGAGCTCTACCATAAACCTAGTCTATTAATTTACTATTTATTCCTATTGTATTTACATTTCTTTTTCATTGTATACTCATTGTACTTCTCATTTCAGTTGTAACACTTCAGCTATATTATTCCTACTTGACGGCGTCCATGGTCGAGGGGTAAGGCTCTCGACTACGAATCTAAAAGTCGCGGGTTCAAATCCCGGCGTGCGCAATAAATTTTATTTATTTAATTTTTGCTGTTTCACAATCAACTTGAGATGCGGATAAGAGAGTGGAAGATACTTTTAGTATCGCCCTGGTGAAAGACCACCATTCAGAATTGAAACGTTGCTTGAAATGGCTTTTAGCCGTGTTTAGTGACCAGATTTCAATAACCAGGTATTTCCCCACCTTTCCCTTTTCCTTCTCCTTCCCTTCCCCAATACCTTCAGCCTCACAACATTCCCCAATTGGGGATGCCATAGTCTCACTGGCTCCAGACGGTTGGAACAGTTGTGCGGTATTCATATGAAAAAACTTTATAATTACATGTACCTATATTTTGCACCAACTTTATCTACCTACATTATTATTTTTCCTATATACTCGTATAACAGAGATTTTGCTATGTACAAAGCATGTTTAAGTTTTAATATAAAAGCCTTTTTAGGCGTATAAGTAAATAAATAAACAAGTCTTGAAATATACAAAAAATAACAATAATTTTAAATTGATTACCTATATATGTATGAAACACTAGTAACTTTTACTAGGTTTAAGTCTAAGGCCTCTTTGCACTTAATGAGAATCTCCGTTGTGGTGTAATGTTCCTTAGTCAGTGATCACACATTTCGACATCTTATCGATTTCCAATATAAATACAGATTCAATATGTATCCATTTTCCCTGTTTTCATTTTGAGAGTGCTGCTTTAAAAACAGATCAATCTCTCCTCCATTTCCATTCCCACGCGTGTTTTATCTATGTAGCTGGTGGCTACACTCACCGATGTATTGTTTACATTGTTTCTCCGATTACCAAACTAAAACATGATACTGTGTGTGTGTTTTTTTTTGTAATATATATTTCAATAAATAAACAGCCTTAATTCCATTACTCATGTGAGCAAGCATTAAATTTTGCGTAAGGGTTTTTGCAAATCTCCCCTTTATCCGGAAATTAATAGTTTTATTTTGGAACCATTTCCTCTCCACATAATGATACATAATCCGTCATTCCGCAAGCGAATGATAAAGTGGGCCAAGAGTATACTTGTGACGCTAGTAAGAGTATTTTCTTTTATTTTATTAATCGCTGGGGAAAAAAACATGACATCAGTAAGGGTTGTTAATTAGTAAATCTCTAGTACCGTGTATCATGTACATATTTTACTAATGCTTATAAAAAGTGTGTTATGCACATTTTTTTAAGCCATTCAAATATTGATATTTCCTCAAAGTTTACTCATCTATTAAATAAATTTACCCTGCGCCTCTAAACATCGCTTAAACCTTTGAGCTCTTAAGTATTCTTCCATAAGTAAAGATATCAAATAACGGTTGATGAGACGTTCGATTAAATTATTTCGAAAATACCAATTCTCTCCTAACTTTCTTTGCTGCCTTCGCGGAACTTTGGGAACATACTTAATTTCCCATTGTTGACCACGCAAGAAATATTATTTCAAACGCAATTAGAGAGAGTTATGAAATAATAATCAAAATAATAATATTAAGCAGGCAATCAGCTCTGTTAGTCCTCCAATTGGGACCTCAGAGAGTGGCCCGCAGTTATTTGATTTATATTATTTCGGTTTCTCTAACGACGCACGCCAAAGAGTCGTAAATAATAGCATTAGTCGAAACCGGGTCAGTTTATCGTGCAGTTGAGTTGCGGAGATAGAAAATGCCAGTAGACGGTAGAAAATGCGGATAATTATAACAAAAAGCAAACAAACATCGATGAACTTATTTCGAAAATAAATCCAATACTAATTGGATTTGTTTCTAAAATTTGAACTCAACGTTGCCGTCGTGCTGAAATTCCTATTAAGATGTTTTGAACTGTAACTGATCATGACATATTAAAACAACCGCTTTTCTGAACCTCGTGCTGCGAAATCCTTAATAAAATATTAATGCTGTGATAAAAAATGTATGGAACTAACCACGAAGCGACGGTTCTCTAACTTCCCCCTACTATTTACGTGACCAATTTCGACAAATATATCAAACTTCTGATACAATTTACAGAGAAAATTAGGACAAAAACCTGTTGTTAACACTAGATTGGCACGATGTTTCATAAAATTTAGAGTTACAAAGAATCATTGTGTAAAAATAAAAACGGAGCTTAGTATTTCGTACTACGCAGTAAAGTTCGACGCAAAAAGCAAGTGCTGGAAAGACCATAAAACTTCTTAAAACTGTATAAAGATTATTGGAATTAAATTGAAGCTTTTAGGAAAAGTCTATTTTTAATAATTATATCCAAATAATATAAAAAATACATTAAAATAATTTAAATATAGTTATACAGATTAATAATCACAGAAAGACCAACTAACGTTTTATTAGATACTAGCTTTACTATATTGTATTATTTTTTGCCTATGATTTGGTTACTTATATGAAATAATTTTATTTCTCTAACATTTTCCTTAAAATCACTTTACAGTTTTATGGCAGGTCAAACACTTTTCATCTTTATTTTATATTTTTAAAGTTAAAGAATATTTATAGAAATACCGTTCTAAAGTTTTTACAGCTTGTGGCAAACAGTTCTGTATTTTTATTAATGTTGCTCATTGCGTGTACCATTTACACTCATAACTATACTTTAAATTTATATTGTTTCTGCAGTAATGTCTTTGTGGAATCTATCCCCTTCCCTATAAAGCAGGTACCACTGCCCCTATGTTTATAATATAAACCAATTCCGCAACCCCCATCCCTCCGGTTTCGACTGAAGTATCTGAACCCCATTCTCTTGCTACCACTGCTTGTGGGTACTTAAAGAAATTCAAGAATTTTGTATATTATTATTATTGACTTCACAGGAAATACGTTTTCATATTATACGAAACAAATCTAACACAAACTGGTCTTTGTCACGCGAATGAAACTGTGTAAGTTTTGTATTTGTTTTACTTCCCCAATAATAAGGCCCGTAAGACCGAACGATCGAATGGCGATATATCGAGAATACCTTTTAAATAAAATTCTCAACCAGTCTAATAAAGTTAACGTAAATTGGTGGTAAATAATGTCGGAAAGCTTTAAAGTATTGCGGTTTCAACAATTTATTAAGGGGGTTATATAAACGATTTTGTTAACTATGTTTAATATTTCATGAAAAAGCTAATAGGCAATGCTAAAGCAATGTACACAAAAATTCCCACTTCTTTTATATATCTACTTTTAAAATACAATTCTGTAAAGTAATTAAGAATGTAAGTAGGAAAAGTCAGATTCATAAGATGCTCTTTTTAATGCTTATCGGCATAATATTATAATTTACGTTGTCTTAACACGTATATCTGCCTTGATTTTTACTAAAACTTATATCTAACGTGTTGCCAGCATTTGTTTGTCTTTCGTCATTTTATCTTACCCCTCAAGACCCGGAGTAATACATTCCTACCAACAGGGCCTTCCTTAACCCGCCTCCTATCGCCGCCTACTCAGGTGGCTGAGTAGTTCATCTAGCTTTACTCTATGAAGTCTGGAAATCACTATCGAGGTGTCAAATGAGTGTTTACTTTACTTTGCGATCATTTATATCATATAAAGGTGTACGCCGTAATAAGCAGATGAAATGTAGTCAAAAAGCACTAAACTTTTCTGTTTGTCTCAGTCGTTATGACCCCGATGTGTGTGAGAAACAGCGAAACACGCACAACATTTAAAAGTACATAACTTAGTCTAAGCCCATAGCGCGTATCCCATTATGCTTTTATTTTGTTTTAACTCCCGAACCGTTCTACAAATTAATATCATATTAAATGGTTTATTCGCATGCGAGGACCGTGTTTTATTTGAATTTACAGAAAATTGGAAAATGTTCAGAAATACCGCAAAGTACGATATTTCCATTTGCATACTTTTCCTGTGCACGAAGTGTTTCCATTCAAAACCGAATCTCCGCGTAATGGCTTTAAAATACTTGTTATCAAAAACTTGTTTACAACCGACTCATTTCTCATTACGTAAACATACAATCGCAAGAAACCATAGTCAATTGTGATTGTTAAATATGTACGTAATAAATATTTTATGAAACATGGCACGTCAAATTAATGGTACAAATAAATATGGCAGCAATATTTTACCAAAATTCTTTCTCCGTCCCGGGAGCCATTGTACAACGCTCCCCTTTACCAGGGCAGCATACATAGAGATGGAAAAACCTTTGAATATATTACCAAATCACTAGTAGTGGATTTACCTGTATCTAACCATGGGGTGTATCAAGTCGTAGCGCGGTGATAGAGACTTGTTACCATTTTCTGTCCGCCTGGTACATGGTACTAGCCCATGCGCCTAGAATAACAAAATATAACAGATGGCATATCGTACGGGCCGGCACTGCTCGCTTAAATATATACCTTATTTACTTCTGCCGGCATGGATAAGGGCTGGCAAGATGTTTCTTTTTAGTGGAAATCGTATTGTCGGTTCATACCAACATGCTTGGTTCGTTAGCGACGAAGCAGAGAAGAAAGGAGCAACCGAACGAAAAGTATTTTAACTCTTAAATTTATTTAGTAGGTATATTCCACAGGGCGTTCGCTAAAGCAGTAAGTTTATTAGAATCCATTTTTAAATTATAAAACCTCTAAGAACTTGTTTGCGAGAAAATAAGTTTGGCTTTACAGGTTATTTTGGGCTACTTACGTTTTGACGTAAATTACTATTCGGAATCATTTTTGCTATTAGATTTATTTAAGTGTTTCGAAATAGTTGAATGTCATGTGATTCAGCACGTGGTCGTGATAAAGTGAATCTGTAATTTTTGGTAAATTAATATTACGAAAAATAAAAATAAAACTGTTTTTTTGTAAAGTGATCGCTAATTAGAGCAGCGACCTATTTTAAGGTGGACAATATTCACTGGATAATATTTTGAGTTTATTTTTAGCTAAGTTCTACAGATTGAAACAAAAAAAAAAAACAAAATGAAAAAAGGTTTCGTTTCCTTTTTTTCGGTTAAATCGATATTTCAAACCATTATGGCTCATAATGGAAATCGCACAGCACGAAGAGAAATAATGTGTGCACAGAAGCAGATGTGAAAAATTTACGACGCGAGAGCTCACAATTCAAAAGGCAATTACTGTGTATTCACCTACAAGGACACACTGATGAGCATTATATTTCTGAATTAAAAATCAAATGCCATTTTTAAAGGCTCGCTTACTCTTACATTTACCAACAAATTCTTTCCACAAAAATACCCACATTATGGTTTATTTTGTGTTCGCCAGCTTCTCAGATGGTGTTCAATTAATATTTATTGCTTCCAACACATAAATTTGGATTAAATTCTTCTCAAGCTGGTTGATTTAAATTAATCCCTTTCGACAGTTTGACCCATCATAAATCATTCCGCGGCTCAAAATTCCTCGAAGACTTGATTAAATTGATTCAATAAAAAATAAAGTTGGTATCTGACAGAGTCTGTGGGTACCTAATTCTAGAGTAGACTATGAAGAATTTGAAACTTTGCGGATTCAGTAATAACTTTTCCTTCATAAAACCTTTAATTTTACTTAACCAGAAGCTATCCGGTCAATACGGAAAGTTTTATGGAATTCTAGTCAGTGCTGGCGCTGCACAGTAGTCCGAACGGCACATTTAGGTATCCATAAATATTAGTGAAAAAAAATTGGAGTTACTTAAAAAAATTGTAAATTTAGTTTTGAAACAAGGAGTTGAGTCCACAAATAATTTAATATAATATCACAACATGCAACAAGTTCGCCAATATATTTTTCTGACTAAACCTCTCTAAACAATATTTTTATTTTTAATAAAAATACAAGTAGACTTTATTAAATTAAGCTTTCTCCCCTATGAAACCACGATATATTTTCATGGAATCAATCACTCAAAAAGAACGGTTAAATATGCTTTTCATTATTAATATGCCTTATAGACTGATAACCATAGAAAAATTTCAAACTTGTTGAAAATGGGGCCAATACGCCAGCGGTTCCTTCTGATCCGATAAAGAGTTATGCCGCGGAAACATAAGACGTTGCAGCGTGTTTGCGGTGCTGATATTTCTAGTATTTAATGACATTTCTCTGATTTAACGTATTTATGATATTTGACTAACAAGATTTTTGTTGTTGTCAAATTCATATTTCTGGCCGTTTAGTGTTGCGTTATGGACGGTTGTGTGCTGCGAGATGGATGCTTTAAATAAGGTGTATTTGAAAATCTTGATCTTTCAAAAGTTTTAAACCCTTTTCATTATTGCTTGAATAAATATAGTGTTTAGAGCGGACGACAAATTTTAAATTAATTTACTAAATTACTCTATAATTTTTTATCGATTGAAGTTCCAAGTATCTTATTAGCGATTACTATTTTTCGTACCTCGTGGTTTCATTCTTAAAGTAATACCGTGTACTTAGACTAGCGTAGTTTGTTTTTTTTCTAATAATTAGAGTACCTGTTACTACCCATCTAAACCCGATTTCCAGCAGACTCCTTCCTTATTGAAAAATTGAAAAAAGTGTAAATTACAGAAAATATTTCATTATCACTTAATAAATCTATTCTTCAAAGCTCCATAGTTCATGATGTAATTAAAAACGCGGGGTGAAAATAGTTTCATTTTGCCGTAATCTAACAAACAAAATCTGTGACTCAAATTTCAAGACACCTGAGCTCATAGGTTGAGAATATGAATTGGAAAACACAGACAGACTTTTCGCTTCAAACTTATGATTAATTCTTCTTTTCTACAAAAGTGAATTGATAGAATGAAAAAATTACTCATTAAATTTGTGGTTTTATTTTTTTTATAATTCTGACAGTTTCTGTTTTCAATAAAGGTAAAGTGAGTTATAATACCATATTTTCTCCAAATAACGTAGACGCCATCTTACAACTCATTTTTTATTTTACAAAAACATAATTTGCAGGCGGGTCACGTTCTTAAGGTCTACATTGCCTTGAAGGAAGACGGGCTTTTATATGATGTATCGTTCATCAAGCAAAAAGCTTGTGGTCAAATGGTAGAAGGAAAACTTTAAATGAATCTGTCATATTCATGCCCCATCGAGTCAAACTGGGCCTTTAACATTAAAATGTGTTTTTTTCTGAACTTTCTAATTCTAAGTGTTATTCTGAGAGTTTTTAGTTGCTGTTCAAGTAATTATTTCATTTTAAATTCCATTGAAAATTGATAAACACAAACATTTTAAGCTTGTGTATGACCAAATGATATAAACGTGCATATTTCGTATTGATTATATACGTGACCTGAAAATTAAAGACACCTGTGAATCGGCACATTTATTAAAAGCGATATAAATTCATAACAATTACGAAAGAAAAAACTAACCCGGATAACGTAATTTTTTTAATTAAATTTAAAAAAAATAGGTTTTCCGGCTCTTTTTCATTTTATTTTTCGTACTATTAGTGACTTTATTTTACTTTTAAAAAGTGTCTTGATTTACACGTGTGTTGAATTAGCGTGGAACCGAGCATATAATATTAATGGATTGCCAGACATATTGACAATTTTAGGACATTTCACAAATCATTAAAACGTATCTATTTCCAAAACCATAGAACATTATTACTCGTATTTGAGTGGTGTACAGCGCATGGTAGTTTCGTGGTCGAGTTATAAGCATCTTGGCTCTGGACAAAAAAGTTGCTGGGAAAAATTATTTAATTTCTAGTTTTTCGTAAAGATTTTTTTAGCACTTAGGTGTATTACTTAAATAAGGTATTTGTACATCTCCTTGCAAAGTGGTATGTACTCTCAGCATCGCCTTCGTAAGAAACCACTATTCCCAATCGACACGTTGTCACATTCCTTTCTCCTTCCCATCTTCGACTTCCTTTGATTCGCGATATTTTCTAATGAGATTGGCGTAGTTCAATTGGCTTTAACATTTAACCAGTTGACAAAAAAATCTTTAAACACACTTTAAAATGCTGCTACATAGTAAAAAATTGAGAATTATTAATTTTAAGAAGTGAATATTTTTCGTTTGGTTCACTCATATAAAAGGTAAATGGCGTGTAGATTCGTACTTTTCATGCAGTATGAAAAATCTTGTTTAAAAGTTCTATAAAGTTATGGAAAGTAGAAAACGTGATTTGAACCGTCATGTTATTATATAAATAATATGTCTCTGAGAATAATCGGCCAACTTTAATTGGGTCGGTTGCATGTTTACGTATAATATCGTTCATTCTCGTGGGGATCCAAAATTGCCCTAACTGTCGCACTTGTTTTATTTCCTGCCGTAAAATGACATTACTTCCATGGAATAAGCTTTTCTTTGAACTTTTTATCATGACATTAAGTTTTATTCATTTTTTATGATTTTTTTTCTTTTGATGTCTTGTGAATTTTATAATATTAAAAAAAATTCGATGGTTCAAAGCACAGCAGACCATAGATATTTCATGTCGAAAATGAATTAAAGATACAAATAATTTGTACATGCTTTTATTCATGTCTTCATTATTTTAGCCTTTTTGATTTCCTTCGTGGATTTCCGTAATCTTGTGATTTTTTTAACAAAAATGTTAAAATGCTTTCCCAAAAGCCAGCACGTCTCCGAAAGGATATTAAGGTACTTCCGATGTACTGTTCTTAATAATATGTCTACCCAGAGGTAGTAAAACGGTCTCAAATATTAAATTTTAATGTAATTTACGATATAAATTATTTTTTAACATCGTATTATTTTTCCCACTACGACGTTTTAATGTAGTAAAACTTAATGGAATTTCTGTCCATAAATATTTGTGCCCATCATAAAAGGCTCTGTGCCTACTGCCTACTTTTAAAATGAAGAAACATGCTCCCGGTTTATTATTTCGTGTTATTCGATAACTTCCCGTTTATTGGTTGATTTGAATTAGGTCCGTCGAAGGGCAATAAATAATAACCTCCATAAAATCATGTACATTCAAATGGATATTACTGAAAACAAACAATATTTCCTTTCACGGCCCGCACTCTAATATCCATATTATTTCATGACAGGCATGCCGTTTGTTTTTCCGACATTTCTCGACCTCGGGGAGGTGGGAGATGGGAGGTGGTAGGTGGTAGGTGGTAGGTAGGTGGAGTGAGAGTATTGGAGGGGTACTGTTACGCGGTAAACGGAAAATAGAAGTAAGAAAAAGAAAAGAATATCAGAGACGAAAATATAGTAGAATTTAGACGTGGAAAAAGTTTCGGAATATGACAAAAATGAAAGAACGTCACAAATTCAGGTCTCACCAGACGGATACGGGCAATAATACACGTTGGTTAGTTAGAATTTGGCGTTTGGGAATGAGGGGTGGGAAGAGGGTGGGGGTGGGCGGATAGGGGGAGAGCGAGGAGCCAAAATTGATCCCAAAACATGAGCTATTGGAGTTCCGCCGTCACGACATCGCGTGATGGTTTAACGTATCTTGTAAAAGTGCTGGATATGCATGACGCGGAGCATTGCTTTAATATTGACATCTTTACTGTATTTGTGCGTTGCGCAAATCAAACTTTTTATGTGTCTGTTTACCTGATATTTTCCAAGCGTGGTATTTATTTACTTTAAAATAATACTGTTTTTCAAGTCTCGAATCTTCTGAGGGTGGAAACACTATTGCTATTTCCAGACATATTCCGATTAGTCAGGTACTTAACTTCCTCCTTTACAATATTCCCTAAATGGGGATGTCACAGTGTGAATGGCTTGAATGGCAGTTTGAACTTTCATGCGTTAAAACATAATACAGTTTTCAAATTGATGTACACTTCCGTTGCCATGTTCGTATTCGTTGTTACGCGTTAAAGCCGAGTAATTATGACCATTTAAAGTAAATGCCTATTGATCCCTAAACGTAACTGTGCAGAGGCGTAAGAATTGCGATAAAATGAAGTGGCTTACCTAGCGTTCGTACCTAGTCACGGTAGACCTCTAAAATGGCGGAGTGTTATTAAAATTTCCGCTGAATAACAGTAACACTCGTACAATCATCCACTCGACGGAGCCGACGTGGAAGCCAGAAGTGAGGAGTGAGGAGTAGACAGCCGAGTGCTCTTTACCCCAGACCCTTTAGTATAATATTATCATTTGAACCACTGGAGTATGAAGCGATGTCGTAAATCGCTATGGCCTTTTTCTTTAAAAACATTTCAGTCGCCAGCTTACAAAGTATAGCCCTAAATGAAAAGAGTTTTACGATTATTTTATAAAACACTCCTTGTCTCCCGAGTGTTTAACAATACGAAAAACATTGCGAGGGGTTCAGTTTTAAACTCTCGTAAAGTTAAGTTAAGTCAATGTTACTTTACTTGCGTTGGAAAGTTCGTCGGCAATTATGATGTTAACTCAAATAATATAAGAATTACATGGGCTTGAATTTAAAACATTTACAACCGGAATAAATTGAGCGATTGTGATTTAAAAAATATTCATTCAGAGGGAATAGTAATTTTCGAGCATTACAGTTGTTACTTTTTCAAATATGTCGTCTGTCTTGTTATTAAATTTTTTCCAGGGAAATAAATTCCTCGTATTTTAACGATTTCTTAAAGGCACGAATTAGTCGTATGTTACATCAGACCAAGTTATAGTTATATTAATAATATATTTGATGTTAGAATATTCTTATTCTCTACCCAAATATATTCTCTTTCATATTTTTCATATGTATCCTCCCTCTACTATATTAGCGTGTCTTTTCTTTTAAAAATTAATCACAATTTTTCAACATTGTTTACACACCAACATTTTACAACAGATTACATACCAACTGCTAAAAATCTAAACGATGTTTTTTATACGTATGCATATAACTGGCATGGCAACTTTACTCATGGATTGAAAAATAACATAGTTTATTTATTTTTTTTTCTTAAAAAGAAAGACAAATATTCCTTGGTTACGAATAACCTGACAATATTTGAAAATCTCTTACTACCATCACAGTAAGCGGAAGATATTGCTTGTGTCGTGATGGGGGACAGCCGAGGAATTGAACTAACGATGCCTGGGTGAGACCCAGACGCGATGCCAGTTCAGCCACTGACCGGTCGACCATATTATAAGTACCTAATGAAAAACAAGACCCTGTAGCTGCAACATTACCTTTTCACTGCCTGGAGACTTCTTTGGATCTTAGATCCACTCAATGGTGATATTTGTTCCAAATTTGTGCTTGGACTTTCAAACAAAACCAAAATATTATTATGTGAATAGATTGATTGAAAGAGTTATATGTACAATAGTCTCATTAGGTTTGCCATTTCGCTGCTCTCTTTTTGCATAACCTACGCATGCTATGCACTTAACAAAACTCAAAACTCCACAAACACACAAATGTGGAAGTAGCACTCCAAAGGCGTATTCTCAATACAGCAGCATTCGTGAGAAAAAACCTTAATCCCCTGTATGAATAACCGCAAAACACCAACTTTAATTCCTTCGTTTTAAAACTTTTGCTAAGCTTTCATCGGCAAAGGAATTCATTTGCGGAACTTCGATAAACTCCAATAATTAAGACACCAAGCATGAACATTCCATATACAGGTACAAATTATTTGAATGGTGGAAACTTTGGAGAATGGGATATTCATTAGTCTAAAAACAAGAAAAATCAGTACCTATTCGTGTTTTATATGGTTTCGTTACTAGTGAAGGCAAGTCAAATAAAAATCTTCGATATTTTAGTCATTTGTAAGACTGTTACTATTGAAATAATCTGATCAATAACTAAGAATTCTGCCCCAATCAAACATAACCTTGATTCCAGACCATTTAATTCAATTTAGCACTATAAAAAGGCAACATTTCAAAAAGTTTCCGTCTTGAATCAGGGAATTTCTTTTAAAATTAGTTTGAAATGAAATTCCAACGGCCAGGACAGCAGCAGTAACAAGGTTTGGGAAATTCTCTATTGATTTAAGATAGCGAGTTTTTGCCTCAAAGCAGCACATCCCACTGGAAATTGTTTTAACTTATCCTGGAAGTTCGCTGTTTGCCGAGACTTCCGCTGCGTTTGCTGACCAGGGACCCGATATTGCCGATTTTCGCAAAGACAAAAAAAATGTACGGAAATACAAGCATTCCTGATAATGTATTTACTCTCCCCTATTCCCATCATGAAAAGCACAAATTATTCGTGCTAGTTTATCTCAGGACACGCCTTGTTGCTAACCCAACCAGTCAGTTTCAACCAATCAAAAGAATTGATTCTTCACATTCTTGTGGGTTTAGATTATAATTAATATCGCAATCTATCAATAAACACCTACAATAACCATTTTCTGTCCCAGCTTCGGAAGAGTGTCCCAAGTATGCCTCCTGTATCTCTGTGCAAGTTTAAGTTCCACTTTCAGGCAGTTAAAATGAGTAACACGCACATTGTTTTCGCAGCTCTCGGTTCATTCAGCCACATTTTTTTCTGGCAATATTATTACTTATCATTTTTCATTTTAATAGATAATATAAAGGCATGTTAGTACGGTCTTTCCAATTGTACAATCAACGCCAGGACTCGTAGACGTGACGTGCCTATGGAATAACAAAATAATAATTTTAAAAAATCTCCGCGTTATTTGGCTGCGTGGAAATGTAACCTCTCATTTCAAAGGGAAATACGTAGATCGCTGTATGTGATATTTTTATACCGGTTTTAGCTGAGTTTTTTTTTAATTCGTGAAATGAGTCGGAAAGCTTTTGCAGTTACAACTTCGCTCCATCGAATGTTCGACAGAATCGGGCCTCAATAGTTTATTTTGTCTTGCGTTCGGGTTTATTTATTTTGCCATTTTATTTAGCGTTTGAGTTCATTCTGGTCTGCCCAGGGCGGGCCAGTGGGCGGGCAGGGGCAGGGGGCAGGCGGGCCTTTGTGTATGTTACCGGGTACCGCCGGGGCAAGTGATCCTGCATTATAGATGGACCATCTTTTATCGCAAGAGGAAATTGAATACCGCTGACTCTTGGACGTCAACAGAGGCAGCGATCCATTACCAAACGATTAAACAAGCATCCGTCTGTGTCTGAATAAAGTCTCGCATCTACTCTTCGTGGTTTTTAATTATGAAGTTTACCTGCAGTTTCATTTAAGTTTAGCAATCATCGCTTTGATAGCCAGAAAAATAAACAATCACAATAAAAATATATGTATTTATTTATTTATAAACAATACATAACATTTTTTACGCCTGTATAAAAGAGAAAAGTTTTTTTTTAATTTAAAGGATAGAAAATTTAATTATTTACCTATAAATGAATTTAAGAATACAATTAGTATTCACCACTTTATAAATATACATTGATATCCACATGTTTCTTAAGCGATGCTTTCATCGTCTTCTCATCGCTTTCGAAACATGTAGATATCAATGTATATTTATAAAGTGATGACTAATAAGTACATTTTTCAACTAATTTATTAATAATGACGCCACAAGGTGAATATAGAGGATCCGTTTTATTGATTACTACATCATTTGAATAATAGTGTCATAGAATAATATTTTTCATGTACTACTGCTATACTTGCCCCGTGTATAATTACTTTTAAAAGAACGTAATGTTAATATTCCAAGTAATCGCCCATTAGGACATTAAGACTTCCCTCTCGAAAGAAAACAAAATCGGAAAACTCAGACATGAAGATCTTCCAAGAAATACAGGCCAAAATAAAATAAAAGGAAAATGTGTTGAAATTTAAGAAGGAAGTGACGAAATACGTAAAATGCAATTTTTAATGTCATAATTTTAATTGTATATTGTGACTTAAATTGCTTTTTTTTGGTTTTTAAGATATGTTATGTTCATATTAGAATACAATCAATGTATATAATGTGTTATTTTTTAAGTGAAATAAATAAATACAAAATGTTTAAAAAATGTCGTAGGTTCTAAATCTTCTAATCTGTACTTATTTTATTGTCCACTTCTTAAGAAAAAGTAAAACATACTAAAAAAATATTTTCTTTTGTTTCAGGTAAATTATGTGTATAACGAGGAAAGACACAAAGTGTACACTTTGATCCAGCAAACAGTAGTAAACAAGGTTTGTAAATAAACAAATGTTTATAAAGGTTTAAACCTAACATAGTAGTAATATATTTGTAATTGTTTATTTCGGATTCCAACAATGAAACAGCTATATGAAAAAAAAACTCCGTATTCTAGGATATCTAAATGTACTAAGTAAGCAAAGTTTTTTTAGGGAAATCTTAATATTTAGTTCGGAAGACGATTGATTTCTATCGAGAAACACAATAATACACATTTTGTCAATAATTTATTATTTTTTACGAAAGGACGCCTTTATTACCGCAGACAAACGGAACCTTTAACACCGATTAAATGACTGTGATTTTTGAAGCAAAATAAAGATGAAATTATTAGAACGAAACTGCGTATCGAGTCACAAGCTGATGCAGATAATTATTTTGATTTCATGTACATCTTTTACCTATTCTGAGAGTTTTGTAAAAGAAAAGATATAAAACTAATTTTAGCACTTATCATTAATAACGGTCTTTAAAGCAGTTCTGCTATTTAGTTATTTTTACAGATATAGTATTAGATAAATTATAAGACAGGTGTTTGGCAATCCGAAGGCATTGTCAAATGGCCAGTTTGAGAATTCCTTGACGAAATCGGTTCCCAAGTTGTTATAAATGAAGCGATTTATCATCACGAAGTTCATATCGACTGCATCAAGGAAGAAGGCAGGAACTCACTTTAGGTACTTTTGCAGGAGAGCCATTTCAATGTTTAAAATCTTGTTCGTATTATCTTAGTTGATTTTTTCAAATTGTTTTTATTAGTCCTTTATTATTTAGAAAGCTTTTTTAAGTTTTTAGTATTTTACTCAATATGGCACTAATTTATGACTCCCAGAATGGAAGTAAGTCGATTTTGAAATCTCCAAAGAAAATTACGCAAACATGCACGACTAACATTCTAACTGTATTTGATCATTTTAAATTTTCGCACCTAAAATGTGATAAAAGACTTTTAAATTCTAATTTCAAAAACTTGTTGAATGAAATTATCATATATTTTTAAGGATTTTCTTGAAATCATTCAAAGCTTGTTTTCTGAAAACAGTTAACGTTCCGACCTAAATAACAATCCCCTAAAGAAGTTATTTCGCCGTAGCTTTTACCTTTTACCCTACGTAGGTACGTGTACGCCGTAAGTAGAGCCAGTTTTGTATGCTCAGCGTGAAGATAAGGCAGTCGTACAACCATAAAGGAGGATTTAGGTATGGCGGGGTACTTTCGAACATAAAGAACTTTGCCTATAAGATAAAAAATTTGCTGCTCGTGCTGCCGCAGATTATTTAGCACATCCGTATAAAAATATTTTCACACTTCACGGGGAAAACAAAAAGCAAGGTAAAGGAACAGGCCGTTATGGTAAACTGCTTTTTGGTGGTTTTTATTTTGGAAAATATAAAAAAAAACTGTCTCTTGATATTTGTTCTTATTTAATTTTTGAAAAGGCCAGCTTCTTAAAACAGGTGTGATTATTTTAATTCAACATCTTTGGTTTTTCGTGTTTGAAAGGGAGAGTACGAAAACAGTGTGCCAAATAGTGAATGATGAATACTTGGAGCAGGTCGATGTGTTTGTATATTTGGAAAGTATGTTTACGATTGATGGAAAAACTGATAGGGATACTGAAAGAAGGGTGAATGCAGGAAACTCCATTAATCGAGGACTGAACGCGGTTGGCGTTAACAAAAATTTGTCAAAAGAGGCGAAGCTAGCAATCCACAATGGAGTGCTGATACCAACCCTGATGTATCGCGGCAGTGAGGCTTGGAGACTGACAGAGGAAGGATGAAAGCATGCGGTGGAAATGAGACCTGTTGAGAGAAAAAAGTTGAGATTCGCAAAAAATGCAAGGCTGATGTAAGCGTAATGATTAAGATTAAGATAGGGACGCTTATATAGTTTGGGCATATAGATCGAATGAACGAAGAAAGGAGTGTAAGGAGAATGTATACCGCGAATGTGAATGGAAGAAGAAGCCGGGGATGCCCAAGGAAGATATGACAGGATCAAGTAAAGCAAATACTTGAGTCGGGCCATGTCAAAAGTCAGAATAACAGAAGAGAATGTATGAGAGGATGTATGAATGTGAATAAAGCAATAAGTGCGTGCCAAGACCAAGTTTTTTGGCGATCCATCCTTTCTACTACTCGATGGTTAGTTAGTTTTTGATAGAGATGAATGATCATATTATATAAATGAATTAAAAAATATACTTTGTTCGTATTATAGGTAATATAAACATACATTGTGTGGTAGTTTTTCCTAGTAAATTACAGAGAACTGGCATTAATATGGTAATGTAAGTATATTAACAAAGCCTTTAAAGTTATTTATATTATTCATTTTAATTAACATTTCTATGGAATTGTAATCTCCATGAATTTAGCCGTGTATTTTTTTATTAACCATTTTATTTAAATTTAAGCTCTTAAGTATTAGACACAATGAGTAGTGATCAAGAACAGTACAACGACTAAACTGAAAAAAATATATTTAAGTTATATTTATATACAATGTAGCTTAAGCTACCCATATTTCACGCCATACACCCTCACAAATTACTGAAATTTTCCATCGAAATAAAAATAAAAATGTGTAGTTTCCCTATTAACTTAAATTTTCATTTCATTCAGTAAGCTTCCCCTTTCAGTACTATAGGGTGCCACTTATAGCAAGGAGCGAAATTCTTACTTTCCATGTATTTCCAACGGGATATTTAAGTTAATATGAAATACGTCTATTATCCATAGAAATGCTTTTCTGCCGTATTACATAAACACGTTCTTCCTACTCGGAAAGTAATAGCCTTGTTCCGAAATATTTTATTCTGAGCTAGTGCATAATTTATTTCTTGCAGGCTCTCAATGCTCCCTGGAATAATTAAAGGAAGAAGGGTTATGTTCTTTCTCTTGTTCGTATGATGTGGAATGGCTGGATGGCGCAGATAGGTTTCCGAGAACCAGAAATCATAGCTGTGATGTCTGGTAGCCTTATGCATGTATTTATGGAAAAAATTATTGCAGAAGGGAAAGTGCAAGTCGTTTAAATTCACAAGTCGAACATTATTATCTTTGAAACCAGCCGCACGCTCGAGGTAACAACAGTCTTCAAACATGCGGGATGCGGGCGCACCAAGAAAGTGTCCGCTAATTTCGGTGTTGGCGAGAATTGCTAAAGCATGATTTTATGTACATTGCTTACTTAAATGTTTAATTTCTGATATTAAAGTGCTTTTTAATGTGTATGGAACAAAAATTTCTCAGCAGCCCCATGGGAACTTCGGGAATGAAAAATTTGGGGAATATAGTTAGACTTATGAAAGTAGAGAAGGGGTGTGGAAAAATAAGATATACCTAACCATTTTTTTTTTTTTATCCGAGTTCCGCATAAGAGTCCCAACCGCCAGGAGTCAGTGAGACTATGGCATCCCCAATTTGGGTAGGTGTATTGTAAGACTGAGGGTAGCGGGGAAATGGAGAAGAAAAATGTAGGGAAGTACCTGACTATTCATATCTGATCACCAAACACGGTCAAAACCATTTCAAACAACATTTTACCACAGAAAGGTGATCTCACGCCAGGGAAACAATGGGAATAACTATAGCTCTGAAACGCTTTGGAAATATGGAAAATTTTCTTTTTGATGTGTAAATATCAGGTAAAAATCCATATATCTACTTTTCAAATCTGGCAAAGAAGCGTAGCGCTCTGCTTTGAAGATCATATGTATCTATACGATGGTTTGAAGTTTTAAACCAATTAGGTTCTCGTTTCATCTGTGCTGTAGATAGATTTTCAAAACAGAATAGGAAGTTGAATTAGCGCACATTTTTGTAGCAAACAAATTTATTTCCCATTAAATAAAATAAACACTTTATTTTAAACCACTAATTTATTTTATTTTTACGCCAACCGGTTTCGCTTACATTAAGCTTCGTCGCGGCAACTAAAGAAAATAAATTATTTATTTTACGTAAAAACGGTATAGGAATTAGATTAGACAGTTTAGAAAAAATATGAATTAAGAAATCTTTAAATTTAATATATTTTCATATGGAGCGGTAACTTGGTGATGTGACATTATAATTTATAATATAAAAACAAAGTTATTGTTTTATTTTATAAAAACTTTAATTTTAAAATTATCAGATAACCTACTTAACACTCAAACAAATTTATCCCATAGTCCGATTTTTAAACAGGTTTCCTGTGAATTCTTTCCCATTCAATTATTAACTTTCCCTCATATGTCGTTATGGATACCTCTCTTGTGTTGTCTAGCTCACCCATTTAATTATTATTATGGTTACTCTGTTTCTCACTAACAATGGCTTTATCTTTTATTATAGGATTGTCTTAAGGAAAACGGCTGCGGTGCCTGTTTCATACAAAATTGAATTTTGTATTGGAGGCCAAAATACCCATTCGTTATATTTTCAAAGCAAATAGGTTAAAACTTTTTTTTAAATCACAGTTAGCCCCTAAATAATTGTTAAAGATGCCTCTAAAATCGCGAAAAATTAAATCCTTTAATGGCCGATATTTCATAAGTTAAAACAAAAATAAATAAAATACTTCTCATCCGTACTAGATATTTACTATACTTTTAATTTAAAAAAATAGATTATGCCGTTTGGATGGGAATTTTGGCCTCCAATCCAAAATTCAGTTTCGTATGAAACAGGCACCGCAGCCATTCCCCTTAATGACTTCATTATTTCCCCATTAAACTGTTTTATTTACTATTTAGTTTTTCAATATGTATTATTTTTGTCTTCCTCGTATACATAAAACTTTTCTAATGGTTGCCTCCCTCTCATATTTTATTATATTTTGCTTTTTTTTAAATTATCCTATCTCACTCTTATATGCGATAACTCTGTATTATTTTAATTAGTTATTATATTTGCCCTCACGAACCTTGGTCTTAGCGAAAACGGCTTGCGTAAATATGATGTTAAACCACAAAGTAATTGCTTCTTATGAAAATATATTTATTTCCGTTACCTTATCGATGAAATTTCTGGGTTGAATATTTTTAAAGCTAATAAAATCAAATTCGTCACAAAACATAACCTAATTCCACCGTTAATACTTATTAACGACATCGCCTTTGTCAGAAATGGCATTGATCAAACGTATATTCTCGTTTGAATTCAAATTAACCGGCGCGCGGCATGTAAAGGAAAAAAGCCGCTTACCGTCGTTAGGCGAAAAGCGTCGAGGTTTCCCGTGTGGTAGAGGAAGGGGGCGGGAATGGGGAAGAAAGACACGGGGACTGATGGAACCCGGATATAGGGGGATAGAATGTGAAACAGAAGAATCACGAGGGAGAGACTTTTCAATATTGAAAGCATATGCACTTTTTTTATTTGCCATCGCGACGTCTTTAATTAAACTATTTCAACATACAACAAAAACTTTGCTGGTGTTCGAAATGAATTATTAAGTTTATCGTGCTCAAAATACTATATATTAGAAATGACACGAAAAAACGATTTTTTTTTTCTTCCAACGAATGTTGACTATCATTCATCTATTCATTCTCAGTCTTTCTTGACCAAATCTTTATCATAACCTTTCCCTGGAATGTCACTTCTATAATATAATTTCTATTGCTTTTCGTGATGTGGATAATATATTTGAGTTTTCTCTGATGACTCTTGTAATGGTCTAACCATCATCATTTTCTTTTAATAGAACCCTGGAAAATATTTTCTTTTATATGCATAACTTTCATGCTAGAAAAGCTTAAGGGAGCGACATCTATCGACTTGTGGAGAGTTTGATTACAGTGAATTATAATCCAATAATTTTGATTCATAAAACTCGTTGCAACATAAAACCACGAGATGGCAGTGAGAAGAAGACGTTCCCTCTTATAAATAAACATCACAGGATTGGGTGAAATCAACGAAAAAGTTACCAATCAAACGAGCGTTTTACATAAACAACAATTAGTGGTGACAGGACAAAGGAAATATTAATTATTTATGTGAATCGAAAGGGTTCAGATCAACGGCCTATAAAGTAAACATTTCACTAGCGGTCGAACAGGACGAGAAGAGGTCGTGAACTTTAAAGGAAACAATGGGAAATGCAGAGATGAATAACCATTGAAAATGGAAGTAGGAAGTAAAAATAATACGCAAAATGTTAATTACAAATAAAAAAACTACAAAGTGAGGATTTATCTTGCACGGGGAAAGGTGTGTTTGCATTAGAATTTAGACAGAGAGGCGTGTCATGTAAGGTTAAGCGGAAAAACAACGAATTAGAGAAAATAATTCAGAGAACAATAGCTTCAACAGATGAAAAAGGGAAGAAACAAGAATTATACAGTATGGAAACTTCGGCAAACTTAAGAGGCGATTTAGGCGAGACTAATGTGAAATAGGAGTACAATTTTCTAATTTCAGGAACGTAGATAATTACAAGGGAGTGAAACTAGACTGATTTTAGGTGATAAAAGGTATTAATTGAGTAGATTCGGGACATCAGATATTATGAAAATGTAGATGAGAAATGTATCAATCAATTATAAAATTTAAACTGAAGGAATTCAATAGAAATATTGAGATATATGGACTACTACTTTGAATATAGTTCGATACATTTAGGTAAAATTTTGAGGTTGTCAATGACTAATGTAAACAAGGCGACAAGAATTGTGTATTTAAGCGGCCAGATGAACATGAAACTCGGTGATAGAGAGGCAAACAAACAATTAAGGTTATACAGGGAAGATAGGAATATTTATTTAAGGAAAAGTAATAAAAAATAATGAGTTTTCGATAAACTCTGATTTATATCGGTTTTTTACAAAAGTAAGGGTTATTACCCATAGTAAACAATAGGCTAATGGGATATTGAGTTAGAGTGAAATGGAAGAAAGGGGAGTGGCCAGGAAAGAAGTGAACGAACTCATATCTACCAGGTTTGGGGTAGGTAAATCGCAGGAAAAAACGCCAATAAATTAATACATAAAATTATTAAAGGTGGTGAAAAATCAATTAAGGATGATATCAATCGACCCGGATGAAAGTATAAGCAGACGACAGGTACATGCAAAAGGTGTAATACAGCTAGACCAGGAAGAAGCAGTGCAACACATTGAAAAATCATTCTGGAAAGGTATATTTATTAACTCAGGCAGGTGAGGTGGGGAAGAAATTATAAAGTGTTTACACCAATATTAGGATCAATTGAAAATTGCACGAAAATATGCGTTAATCGAATATTCACATGTTAGATCAGAGAAAAACCATGTTACCATCGGAAAATTCATAAATAAAAAGATATCGCGTATAAAGACAACCAGGGACTAAGGGAAATTCTAAAATTGAACGATGTGAAGAAGGCGCTTCTTTAAATAAAATTCAATAATGACATGGTGGCTATAAATACGAGATACCCGAGTTCATAGGCGACCAAAGAATAAGCGATAGATAATATTTTCAGAAAAAAAAAAAACATGAATCGAAATTTCCAATTCTATAATAAGGAACAGCAGGGCGATCTAGAGGAATGAACTAAATTCGATCCTGGCCGGAGTGAGGAAAAGTGATGGATTCAGAGGCGGGCCAGATTTTATCTAAATATTTACATTGAAGAATTACAGTCGAAATTAGTATTACTTACATATAGGTTTACGAGTTAATAGAGAACATAATTTAATGTAGGTATGGAATGGAGTTAAATCCTTTTGATTCTAAGCTAGGTATATAAGGCAATGTAATGAGGGAATATGGGATTAGTCGCGAATACGTCGGGCGAGAAAAAAATTAAATTACGTGCTGGCCGATTTTAAGTAATTGTTTTGTTTTGGACTTAGGAAGTTTCATTTGATTTGTTTCTTACAATTAAATAAAGTTTTAAATAAATTCTTTTAAATAGTTGTTGGATTGATTCAACAATAGTTTGATTAAATTCAATAATAGTTTGATAAATATTGAAGTTTCTAAAATTCATTATATTTAAGTTGATACTAAAAATTACTTCTGTGAACTAATTAAAATTGGTGGTTTTAAGTGAAATTATAATAATCGAAAGTGTTTATAAATAAAGTGTTTGAATCGAAGTCTTCTAAAATTCATTATATTTAAGTGAAGTGATATAAAAAAAGTGACCCAGTAAATAAAGTGTTTTGTGTTCGAATTAATATTGTATTAAAATAAATTCTCTTGTTGATCTAATTTTCTCAAAACTGTTAGAGCAATGTGATAATAATAATAATTTAATAAATATTGAAAATTTCTAAAATTAATAAAGTTATTTGTTTAAAGATTTTTTAAAATTAGCTTCTGTGAATTAATTAAAATTGTTTAAATGAAATGTGATTTAATTCATATTTTGTGTTGAACTAAATTCATTACGAGTTTAAGAAAAATTAAATATAATTGCGTTTAAAATAATTTAGTGAAAGTTTAAAACAGCTGAGTCTTAGTTTCATATAATTCATTTTTAATACCTAGCGTGGGATTAATTTCGTCAAAGAAAAATAATAAAGCTCTAAAATATTACCAAGCGTTCGGTTTACGGATTTAATTAATGGTTAGTAAAGGGAATTACGTGAGTACAAAGAATAAAATAGGAAAATAAAACAACAAAAATTTAAATATTGTTTAATAATATCCGGATTGAGAGAGCATTAAATTTGAAGAAATAGTACAGATCGGTGGATCACGAATTGAAATTGGGAAACACTAGATTGTATTAAGTGAATATTTCTAACTTAGATTAGACATTCCAGGCAGGGAGGTTCAATATTTTCTGAATCTTCATATTGGCGTGTATAACCCGTCTGGAAAAATTATGAATTTGTCGGAATTCAGGTGAGTCAAATTAATATACAAGTTTTCAGGATCCCGGGGAAGGCGAGGATGGAGATATGAATTATATTTCTAATGACTTATAAGTACATGTATTGTATGTGTGTATATGTAAATATGTATATATATATAATTATATTTAATGTTTAATATATAGGTCAATACTATACGACCGTTATCTATCATGGGTAAATGTTTTGTATACTTGATCAAAGCCGTTCTAATCAAATAATTATGTTCAAATACATTTTGGGGTACCCGAGCGGTATGTCTAGCTCCATTAAATATTTTACGATAATCCTCTCTTTTCACATTGAATTATAATTAAACGAGTACTAAAGATAATTCAATTGTCTCACTCAATACCAGTACTTGAATTTAAATATTCAGAAATATAATTTTTACATAAATACATCTAGGTATTTATAATAATTTCCGTTAGATACTTACCTGTATAAACCTCTCTTTTCGCATTGAATTATAATTAAACTAGTACTAAAGATAATTCAATTGTCTCACTCAATACCAGTACTTGATTTTAAATATTCAGAAATATAATTTTTACATAAATACATCTAGGTATTTATAATAATTTCCGTTAGATACTTACCTGTATAAACCTCTCTTTTCGCATTGAATTATAATTAAACTAGTACTATAGATAATTCAATTGTCTCACTCAATACCAGTACTTGAATTTAAATATTCAGAAATATAATTTTTACATAAATACATCTAGGTATTTATAATAATTTCCGTTAGATACTTACCTGTATAAACCTCTTTTTTCGCATTGAATTATAATTAAACTAGTACTATAGATAATTCAATTGTCTCACTCATTACCAGCACTTGACTTTTTAAATATTCAAAAATACCTATTTTTTTCCATAAATACATTTAAGTATTTATAAAAATTTCCGGTAGATACCTACCTGTATAATTGTCTTTATCGAGTAAATTCATAGTCAACAACTTCAGAACATCTTTTATAGGTATTTCACTGTGTAGTGAAATAACTTCGGCTAAAGACTTGGCCTTTACTAAGAGTATGTATGTGTGTATAGGTATATATATAAAGAAAGTGTATAATGTATCTATCAAATCTATATGGCCGTTATTTATTTTATGTTTATTTATATACAATGTTTAATATATATATATATAAAACCATTTATTATATTTATGTATATGTCCTATAAAAACTATTTATTTTATTAGTATATATTTTCCCTAACATATAAATTCGAAAACTAACGTTACTAATATTATCAACATTCCAAACGATTTTTATTAATTCAAAGATCGTTATCATTCTAAAACAAACCAATGAATCCTAATTGTTATGCTTCCTGACGGGGGTCTCTGACACTTAATAACTGTCGCATATCTCAATGACACACTTCCTCGACTGTTATTAAAACTAGGTCAACATTCCAAACCACACCTTCTTTTATCGAAGTATGTAGATACGTATGAGTATATATATATATTCGAATTTCAGTACATCTTACGAAGAATAAGTACTTAACAAACGTCGACATTTAATTGAAAAATAACTATCATCTTTTGCGGTGGACTATCATCTTTTAGAAATCACGTATTTGTAGTTTGCGTACATAAATATTTTTATAGCGCCATTTTCATAGAAAGATTCAATTCAAAGGCGCTCTACACCCGTTCGAACATATTGATGAATTCAACAGAACAAACAAAAACCCACATTACTAGAAATATCAAAATAAGCATAATCATTCGTCGACAATACGTTCCCAAGTTATGTTATAAAATTAATTTTATCTTCGACTTAGGTTTTCAAGGTTCAGGCCTTGCAAATTTTGGCTTTTTGGAGTCCTACCTTTTCTCCAAACAAAAATCAATCTACAGTTAAATTCAAACTACATGAGATAGCAGGGTCTCATTAAACCAATCTGTCAACCAAACCAAAAAATAATATATCATGTATATTGTATTATCACTTTTACGTATATTCTTATGTAATATGTCTGAATATCTGGCACAGATTCACGACCTGTGTTGGAGATGTCAGATCCACAATTTTCTGGGAAAACTGGAGTATTGTGGATTATAAAAACTCGTATTGTTTACATATATTTATAATTTGTACCTATCGATTGGGCAGAAATAATTGCTGATTTAAGCGTGGTTATCTCTGAACTCTTGATGCGGGGGACGGCCTTTCAACCCGGACTTTGCAAAAATTCGCAAGTATATAATGTTGTTTGACGAGGGGACGGAACCGGTTTGATCTCCTTTAAATGTAACTGTCTGGAGGACGGGAATTCGGAGGGTCTCGGACCCATGGATAAGGAAGGTGCTCTTTCCGTCGCGGTACAGGGGATGACCAATAGCGCACGAACTGAAAATTGAAGAGGTTACGTATACCGTTTGGTCAGGCTGTACGTCTGTGAAGAGAGAGTTACTGACCGGAAACGTGGTCATCTGAGTACTTTAGGGGTTGGTCTGGAGCCGAATTGCAGCAAAACAAACCGTATTCGATCTCTCGTCATAACAAAAGCTGTGTAAACTAAAACCTAATCATGTAATTTTCCCAAATTTAGGAGAGGATGGAGATGGCGCCAAAATAAGTAAAACTGTACCTTTTTAACCATGAAATTCATTGAAACTAACCCATGTAGAATAACACTTAGTACGATGAGGAAAGGCGATAATACTGTGATCATTACATTTATGTATACCAAATTATTAAAACTCACGATAGAAGAAAAAAATAGAAAATTTAGGGGTGAAGTTAGGAAAATGCTAGTCTTCCTATAGGAAATTAACGTAGATTGCATAGTAGGATAATAATAGAGAGTCCAGAACATTAAAGTCTAAGATAGGAGTAATGTTAGGAATATGAATTCTGTCAATGGTATGCGAGAGTCTGCCTACGCTACAAAGAATAGGGGTTACCACAAAATAAGACCTTGTTTTTCCAATAGTCTGAACCAAAAATCAGAACACAACGTAGACTCCGGAAAAGCTTGGGAAATTGACCACATTGGAGTGCAAAATTTCCGTGAAAATCATGAAAATCGGAAACACTCGAATGTTAGCATAGGGCTAGACGTTACACGCTGGCCAAGGAGGAGAAAAACCTCAAATTGAAAGGAAAACTACAAAGAGCTTTCCGATCACATTAGTTAGGAAAATTTAAGGCAGCAGTAGAGGAGTCATCTTAAATCGGTGGCGCGAACGGAAGTCTATTGCTAAATTAAATCATAAACGAAGGAAGGACGGGCCATCACATCTTTAAAGCCTAGTAGGAGGGGGGGGCCATCTCAGCTGGCGCCGTGAGACCAGGAGCTTGTAGTAATACAAGATAGGTATATTTTCGTATTTGTTGACAGATAACGTATTCAAAATAATTAGAATTAGAAACACCTAACTAAATTTGATGTTAGCCAACCCTCAAAAAAAAAAAATAAATAAAAAAAGAGACTAGAAACGTTCAGACAAAAGTAGTTACGAATTACTAACGAAGCAGTTAACAATACAAAAGAATTAGAAAAATAATAAAATTTACTAAAATTTGATGTTAGTCGACCTTCTATAAGAACTAGAAAATGTTTAGACACAGAGACTTAGGAATTAAAATTGAAATGATTCACAATACAAAGAACCGGAGAGATATATTCAATCCACGAACGTTATTGTACCATTTAAAGTAGACAGACGCAGCGAAGAAAGTCACATTTAACAGAAAATCGTTTAAGTGTTCTATTCACAGAAAATAGACAAATCCTCAGAGACAGAATAAGATTATCGTACAGAAAAAAATCCATTATATTGATAATTTAACAAACAAACACTTCACCAGCAAGCGAGGCAAAGCGATAAACAAACAAAAGATACTCGAAATTATACAGGGTTCCTTCGTTATATCACACAAGAAATGTATAATTAAATTATATGAACATTTCATGCCGTGATATTTACATATTATATGAAATGTTCATATTTGAAAAAACCAACGAACGGGCTGAAGCCATTATTATTGTTTATCGAATTAAGGAATTTACTGATAGGCGAGCGTGATTGATTTATGGTACTTGAGAAACAAAAATATAGATCAGGAATCTCGTTTATGTAAACAACCGTGGCATTGAACCCTTAGAAGAATGCAAGTCTCATAAAAAGTAGGCCATCAATCACATTTTTTATTACAATGAATGAACGAAAATATAGGTCAGGAATTTTAATGATGTAAATAGTCGATACGTTGAACCTTATGGAATGCAACTCTCATAAAAACTAGGTCAGGTAGGCCCATCATTCATATTTTTATTACATTGAATGAAGACGAATATAGGTCACTGTGTTACGTAAACAAATACGGGTGGTAATTTGACGAAGCTGGTTTTGGAGAATAGGAAACGATGCGAACATAAAATTACACTGACGAATTGAAAATATTTTGCGAATTAATAGCAGTGCAAAAAATAAAATAAATAAATAAAAATATGTGATAGTGCAAGTGATAAGTGCAAAAGTGATTGATAATAATAAAACCGTCTGATTGCTTTGAAAATAAATAAAATAAATAAATAAAAATATAAATAATTAAATAAAAATAAAAAAAATAATAAAATAAAAAAATAAAAACTTGAAAAACTTATAAAACTTAAAATTTTAAATAAAATAAATAAATAATGGAAAAAGTTAATAGATTGTAATTTATAATTTCAGTATCAATAGGAACATTTTTTTCAAAAAAAAAAAAAAATAATTTAATTTTACGATTATGCAAATTAAGATTTAGGAATTTAAGGATTAAATTTAAAAGCAAGGGAACATAGTTTTACCATTAGATTGTAACAAGGAAACAAGATTAGATAATAACATAAGTTTAGAAAAAAAAAAAAAAATTTACTGAACGCGCAATACCTACGAGAAATCAAAAAAAAAACAAAATGGCGGGGCGGAAACGCAAAGCAAACACGGGACAGACAGAGACGAGAGAAGCAGGGGTTATAGCCGCGGCTCAGAAAACCTGTGAGGCAACGCAGCTTGATTTAGGACAAATAACCACGATAATACAATCAGCTTTGGGACCATTGGTCACAAAAGTGCAGGAGCTCGAGAAACAGCTCAACACGCCTGTGGCGGCTGCTACGACAGTAAGCGGAGAGAGAGAATCTAGAAATGCCATACAACTCGTGGAGATGATGCCTGCACAGGATAAACCGATCTTCAGTGGAGGGACACAAAACCCCATCACCTTCTTGGAAGACCTCAGAGACTACAGCAGAAAAACTAAACGAGTTGACGATATCATGGTCGTTAGCGAGAGCTTAAAAGGTGCCGCGAAGAGTTGGCAAAAACTTTATTCAAGAAGATGGGTAACATTTGATGACTTCGAAAGAGACTTTCTTGCAAATTATTGGGGAGATATATGTCAGAAGAAAATGCGTAGGAAATTATCAGACGCAATATGGGACGAAAAACAGGGTACATCAATGCTGGCGCATTTTGCGACATATTGGGAGTTAGCCAAGGCGCTTAAAATTACGGATACACCATTAAGAGTAATCAACGAGATTATGAGACATTACCCTAAAGAGACGCAGGCCTTGTGGTTTTCGCGGGAACAAGGAGATGAACTGGATGCGGCCGAATTTCTACGCAAGATGGATAATATGGTTTGTTCACCTTTGGAGCGGAGTGCACCCAGAAGAGATAGAGATGACCGACGAAATAAAGACGAATATAGAAACCAAAGACACGCGTTAAAGGCCAAAATAAACGCACTTGAGGAGGAGACCACCGCACCTGGTTGCAGCGCGTGTAGGGGAGTGATGACATCATCGGAAAAAAATCTGACGACCACCATTGCAGTCAGCGGGAGGGAGATGGAAGTGTCAACGAACGCGGGAAACGGACGCGAGCCGCACCAGAGACCCTGAGGATAGCTGCTCTAACTGAAGAAGGGAAAAATACGTCGAAACACAATGTAGCCTTGAAAATCATGCTTAAGTATAATTGGGACGTAAGAAAGGGTTTAGGTAGATTTGAACAGGGCATAACTACACCGATTAAGGCGAGCACTTGTGACAGGAAACGCGAGATGGGACGAAAAAAAGGCAAGAATGTGAATGAAAGTATGGATTTGAGTGCATGTGTAAATTTGTTACAACATATAAGTGATGTATGGATTCAAGTTGAGGCGAAAGAATACGATAAAAGAGGGAATAATTTTGGGTTTAACACGATTTTGGCGACATGGATGAATATGGAGAAGTGGGAAAAGGTAGCGCGTTACCACAATTACCGGAAGCTGTAGCATATATTGACGACGTAAGAGTGAATTGTTTAATCGACACAGGTAGCCAAGTTACATGCGTAGCGCAAGAATTTTGGGAATGTTATCTGAGCGATCAGATAAAATACCCAATAATGCCGGTCACAGCGATTCAAATTAAAGGAGCGATGGGACAGAAAAGCCAGAAAGTATCTAGGTTAGCGTTGGTACCATTACGTTTTGGAGATTTCATTTTAAATACACCATGTTTAATAATACCTAAACTTATTCGTACTATCATATTAGGGGTAAATTGGTTGGATAATTATTCTGCGGAGATTACATGCGGCGAGGCTCGAGGATTAATAATTATGACAGAATTTGGAAAAAAGGCAGTAGAAGTATTAAATTCAGGTGTGACAAGATTAGAACCATTGGTAGAAATTCATGATAAAAGTTTAAATAGCAACACTAAAGCCGTGAATATAATCGAAAGTACTTTAAATAACAAGGCGAACCTCATGTGTAGGATAGAGACTTTTGTTTCTAGTTTAAAATTAGATTTTGAAGAAAAAGTTAAATTAATAAAGATATTGGGAAAACATCAAGATGTATTCATTGATAGGCCAGGTTTAACTCATGCTTACACACACAAGATACAAATGATTGACGAGACCCCCTTTGTTAAGAGATCATATCCGGTACCCTTTGATTACAGAGACAAGGTAGACGCTAAAATAAATGAGTTGGAATCTTTAGGAATAATCAGCAGGGAGGCTACGCAGTTTTCTAGCCCTCTGACGTTCACTATGAAGAAAGATGGCACAGTTAGAATTCTACTAGATGCGCGAGAGTTAAATACTAGGATGCAAGCTGAAATAGAAAAACCACCGTTAACAGCAGAGATAATACAAAGATTTTTTGGAGTTAAATACATAACAACAATTGATTTAAACAACGCGTATTTCCAGATACCACTAAGTAGCGACAGTCGTAAGTATACAGGCTTTGTATACAATGGAAAATCATTTGTTTATAGAGTTTTACCACAGGGGCTTAAAACGTCAGTTGGAAGTTTTTCACGCGGAATGGATATAATTTTGGGACCAGGGTTGCGTGAATTTTGCACGAACTATTTAGACGATTTAGTCATATTTACTTGCGGAGGTTTTGATGAACATTTACAGCATATAGGCCTTGTTTTAGAACGACTCGAAGCAGCTAACATGACGTGCAAATTAGAAAAGTGTCAGTTTTTATTTACCGAAGTGCGAATATTAGGTCATATTATCACACCGTATGGAGTTCAAATGGATAAAGAAAAAATTTCAGCGATTCAAAGTTTTCCGGCGCCAAAGAAAGTGAAGCAGGTTAGAGCATTCTTAGGACTGTGTAATTATTATCGTCGTTTTGCTAGTAGATATGGGGGAGAGACTAGAGTTTTATGTGATTTATTGCAAAAGAATCGAATTTGGAAGTGGACAGAGGTTGAACAGCAAGCGTTTGATAAGGTAAAATCACTATTCTTGGAATCAGTAATGTTACATCACCACGATCCCAACAGTACCTATTATTTACAAACTGACAGTTCAGGTTTCGCGATTGGAGCAGAATTATACCAATTAGATCAAGACGGCAATCATCACGTGATTGGGTTTGTCAGTAAGGGGTTGACAGGACCTGAGCTTAAATGGACAGTTTCAGAACAGGAGCTATATGCAATCATTTATTCACTACATAAATTCGAAACCTATTTAAGAGGAGTAAAATTGATAATTAGGACAGATCATCAGGCGTTGTCATTTCTAAAGACTTGGAAGATGTACAGTGGTCGAGTTACCAGATGGATCTTATATTTGAACCAGTTTAATTTCAAGGTAGAATACGTTAAGGGGAAAGAAAACATCGGACCAGATATATTATCTCGTTATTCACATGACGCTATCAACATTCAAGAAGAAAAAGTCGCTTGTCCAGAGGTAGCCTCGTTTGCGGTTGAGGGGAAACAATTAATCAGATCACACCTAGAGAAAATAAGTCTTTTACAGTGTCAGGATGAGTTTTTAGGCGAGATATTTAGACATTTGGATGGGAAAATTCTGGGACCACCAACTAAGATTGTCAGTAGATATTTGAAAAACTATAAGCTAGAGGATAGAACGCTATATTATACGACAGGGAGAAACAGGACTTTGTTAGCTATACCACTTGATTTAACTAGTGAATTGATTAAACTCGTACATCTAGAGATAGGACATGCAGGGGGATTTAAGACTGGTTCGGCGCTAAATGATAGATATTTTTGGCCAGGAATGAGAAAACAGACAAAACAAATGATACGTGGGTGTCATCTTTGTCAAATGGCGAAACGAGAGAATAGACCTACGGTAGGACCGGGTAAGTCAATCATCACTCGAGAGGTCGGAGAACTAATTATGGCAGATTTGTATGGACCATTACCACGAAGCATTGGCGGAGTACAATTTATTTTCGTAATTCAGGATACATTCAGTAGATTTATTAAATTATTCAAATTAAAAATAGCAAATACTAAGGCCGTATTAAACTGTGTTGAAAAATTTAATAAAACAATAAAAATAGAAGCCATTTTAACAGACAACGGGTCGCAATTTACATCGAAACAGTGGGATCGAACTTTAGAGAGGTTAGGTATAAAAATTTTGCATACATCAGTGCGTAATCCAGGACCCAATATTACTGAGAGAGTAAACAAAGAATTAGGACGTATCTTTCGAATATATTGCAATGAAAAACACACTAGATGGTCGATGTATCTTGACAATATAGAGCAGACATATAATAATACTATACATTGTACAACAGGATTTTCACCAAATGAGATAGCGTTTGGAAAACCACCGAAATATAGTTTAGATAAATACATGAGTAAGAGCGTCATACCTAAAATAGCGATAGATGACATTAGATCAGCTGTACGGAGAAATCTTGTCAGCAGTGCCGCAAAGAGACAACAGTTTTACAACATAAACAAAAGATTAGTGATTTATGAGATCGGCACTTTAGTAAAACTAAAGAAGAATACGCAATCGAACTTATTAAAGAAAGAAATAAAAAAATTCGCATTATTATACGAAGGGCCCTACGTTATCGCTGCAGTACCGTATAGTAATACCTACACACTAGTGGATCCAAAAACGCGGGAGATTAGGGGAGATTATAGTGCCATTCATTTAGCGAGATATTACACGGACGAGAAACCAAAGGGAGTGGAAATTATCGACATGGATTGAGATAGGAAGTTAAATTTTAGGGAAATGCGATGTTCAGTTATACTGTATTTAGAAGATAAGGAAATGTTAGATTAGAGATTGGAAAAAAAAAAAAAATTCTTTGTTTAGGTAAGAAAAGTTTTGTTATGTTATATTATCTTGATAAGTTGTCTGGTTGAGATTAAAGTTTTAGGGGTATTCATTGCACCAATTCGCTAGGGATTTTAAAATTATATTGTGTTCGTAATAATTCAACGTTGAGGAAAGGAATTATGATTAGGGATCAAAAGCTTGTGTTGATAATTGTTTAGGGGAGAAATCATGTTCACTTCATATTTTAGGTTATAGGATGTTTTGTGATAATGAATAAGAGATAGACTTAACATGGTATAATAGCATAATCACTTTAAGAAAGCGAGATGAAGGAAAGATTTGATTGAAGCGAAGGTGCGAGGAAGAAATGGGTATATTAAGGATTGTGATTGCGTGACAAGATATGAACTTATAGTTTAATTAATTAAGGATTATTTGAAAACTATTGTATTACTTGTTAAGGCAGATGTGTGTGTGAAAAAAAAAAAAAAAAAAAACCCGCGGAATCAACACAATCCTTTTAATAGACCATAAAATGAGGGACCTACGTCACATTGGAAGGGGGTCATCTTATCACGCGTGCTTGGGGCGTGATCATTTTTTCAAAAAAAAAAAATTAGTTTTGATAAAGCTTCAGAGAAAGGACTTTCCATCTTACATACCGATAATGGGTGTGGGCTTTAAGAATCACGCGGAAAAGAAAATTGAAAAAAAAAAAATGGAAATAAACTTATTTTAAAGGTTGTGCTGACGCAGTTAATAATGAAAGACAGGAAAAGAATGACTGGGAATTTATTTATTTTCACAAATAAATAAAATGCTGGAACAGTGATAGGGAGCGTTTCGATCAATTTTCTTACGATGGACAGACATGAATAGCGGAAAATCTTTGCAGATGTAACTATGCTCTGAGGGGGGAGATATTCTGTGGAATATGAAACTGTACCGACTTACAGTAGCTTATCAATTAAGGATAGTTTAGTCATATTTATTTGCTACGGAGGTTGGGAGATGAAAACGGATTATAAAAGGAGGGGGGAGGAATTTTCCCTAGAGGTTGTTCCAATTTTAGTTGCTAACCTTAGGAATAGGTTATCCACTATAACCGCAACAAGAGGGGGGCTGTAATGGTCTAACCATCATCATTTTCTTTTAATAGAACCCTGGAAAATATTTTTTTTTATATGCATAACTTTCATGCTAGAAAAGCTTAAGGGAGCGACATCTATCGACTTGTGGAGAGTTTGATTACAGTGAATTATAATCCAATAATTTTGATTCATAAAACTCGTTGCAACATAAAACCACGAGATGGCAGTGAGAAGAAGGTGTTCCCTCTTATAAATAAACATCACAGGATTGGGTGAAATCAACGAAAAGTTACCAATCAAACGAGCGTTCTACATAAACAACAATTAGTGGTGACAGGACAAAGGAAATATTAATTATTTATGTGAATCGAAAGGGTTCAGATCAACGGCCTATAAAGTAAACATTTCACTAGCGGTCGAACAGGACGAGAAGAGGTCGTGAACTTTAAAGGAAACAATGGGAAATGCAGAGATGAATAACCATTGAAAATGGAAGTAGGAAGTAAAAATAATACGCAAAATGTTAATTACAAATAAAAAAACTACAAAGTGAGGATTTATCTTGCACGGGGAAAGGTGTGTTTGCATTAGAATTTAGACAGAGAGGCGTGTCATGTAAGGTTAAGCGGAAAAACAACGAATTAGAGAAAATAATTCAGAGAACAATAGCTTCAACAGATGAAAAAGGGAAGAAACAAGAATTATACAGTATGGAAACTTCGGCAAACTTAAGAGGCGATTTAGGCGAGACTAATGTGAAATAGAAGTACAATTTTCTAATTTCAGGAACGTAGATAATTACAAGGGAGTGAAACTAGACTGATTTTAGGTGATAAAAGGTATTAATTGAGTAGATTCGGGACATCAGATATTATGAAAATGTAGATGAGAAATGTATCAATCAATTATAAAATTTAAACTGAAGGAATTCAATAGAAATATTGAGATATATGGACTACTACTTTGAATATAGTTCGATACATTTAGGTAAAATTTTGAGGTTGTCAATGACTAATGTAAACAAGGCGACAAGAATTGTGTATTTAAGCGGCCAGATGAACATGAAACTCGGGTGAGAGAGAGGCAAACAAACAATTAAGGTTATACAGGGAAGATAGGAATATTTATTTAAGGAAAAGTAATAAAAAATAATGAGTTTTCGATAAACTCTGATTTATATCGGTTTTTTACAAAAGTAAGGGTTATTACCCATAGTAAACAATAGGCTAATGGGATATTGAGTTAGAGTGAAATGGAAGAAAGGGGAGTGGCCAGGAAAGAAGTGAACGAACTCATATCTACCAGGTTTGGGGTAGGTAAATCGCAGGAAAAACGCCAATAAATTAATACATAAAATTATTAAAGGTAGTGAAAAATCAATTAAGGATGATATCAATCGACCCGGATGAAAGTATAAGCAGACGACAGGTACATGCAAAAGGTGTAATACAGCTAGACCAGGAAGAAGCAGTGCAACACATTGAAAAATCATTCTGGAAAGGTATATTTATTAACTCAGGCAGGTGAGGTGGGGAAGAAATTATAAAGTGTTTACACCAATATTATGATCAATTGAGAATTGCACGAAAATATGCGTTAATCGAATATTCACATGTTAGATCAGAGAAAAACCATGTTACCATCGGAAAATTCATAAATAAAAAGATATCGCATATCAAGATAACCAGGGACTAAGGGAATTTCTAAAATTGAACGATGTGAAGAAGGCGCTTCTTTAAATAAAATTCAATAATGAAATAGTGGCTATAAATACGAGATACCCGAGTTCATAGGCGACCAAAGAATAAGCGATAGATAATATTTTCAGAAAAAAAAACATGAATCGAAATTTCCAATTCTATAATAAGGAACAGCAGGGCGATCTAGAGGAATGAACTAAATTCGATCCTGGCCGGAGTGAGGAAAGTGATGGATTCAGAGGCGGGCCAGATTTTATCTAAATATTTACATTGAAGAATTACAGTCGAAATTAGTATTACTTACATATAGGTTTACGAGTTAATAGAGAACATAATTTAATGTAGGTATGGAATGGAGTTAAATCCTTTTGATTCTAAGCTAGGTATATAAGGCAATGTAATGAGGGAATATGGAATTAGTCGCGAATACGCCGGGCGAGAAAATATTAAATTACGTGCTGGCCGATTTTAAGTAATTGTTTTGTTTTTGGACTTAGGAAGTTTCATTTGATTTGTTTCTTACAATTAAATAAAGTTTTAAATAAATTCTTTTAAATAGTTGTTGGATTGATTCAACAATAGTTTGATTAAATTCAACAATAGTTTGATAAATATTGAAGTTTCTAAAATTCATTATATTTAAGTTGATACTAAAAATTACTTCTGTGAATTAATTAAAATTGGTGGTTTTAAGTGAAATTATAATAATCGAAAGTGTTTATAAATAAAGTGTTTGAATCGAAGTCTTCTAAAATTCATTATATTTAAGTGAAGTGATATAAAAAAGTGACCCAGTAAATAAAGTGTTTTGTGTTCGAATTAATATTGTATTAAAATAAATTCTCTTGTTGATCTAATTTTCTCAAACTGTTAGAGCAATGTGATAATAATAATAATTTAATAAATATTGAAAATTTCTAAAATTAATAAAGTTATTTGTTTAAAGATTTTTAAAATTAGCTTCTGTGAATTAATTAAAATTGTTTAAATGAAATGTGATTTAATTCATATTTTGTGTTGAACTAAATTCATTACGAGTTTAAGAAAAATTAAATATAATTGCGTTTAAAATAATTTAGTGAAAGTTTAAAAACAGCTGAGTCTTAGTTTCATATAATTCATTTTTAATACTTAGTGTGGGATTAATTTCGTAAAAGAAAAATAATAAAGCTCTAAAATATTACCAAGCGTTCGGTTTACGGATTTAATTAATAGTTAGTAAAGAGAATTACGCAGGGAAGTTCAATATTTTCTGAATCTTCATATTGGCGTGTATAACCCGTCTGGAAAAATTATGAATTTGTCGGAATTCAGGTGAGTCAAATTAATATAAAAGTTTTCAGGGGAAGGCGAGGACGGAGACATGAATTATATTTCTAATGATTTATAAGTACATGTATTGTATATATGTGTATATATATATATGATTATATTTAATGTTTAATATATAGGTCAATACTATACGACCGTTATCTATCATGAGTAAATGTTTTGTATACTTGATCAAAGCCGTTCTAATCAAATAATTATGTTCAAATACATTTTGGGGTACCCGAGCGGTATGTCTAGCTCCATTAAATATTTTACGATAATCCTCTCTTTTCACATTGAATTATAATTAAACGAGTACTAAAGATAATTCAATTGTCTCACTCAATACCAGTACTTGAATTTAAATATTCAGAAATATAATTTTTACATAAATACATCTAGGTATTTATAATAATTTCCGTTAGATACTTACCTGTATAAACCTCTCTTTTCGCATTGAATTATAATTAAACTAGTACTATAGATAATTCAATTGTCTCACTCAATACCAGTACTTGAATTTAAATATTCAGAAATATAATTTTTACATAAATACATCTAGGTATTTATAATAATTTCCGTTAGATACTTACCTGTATAAACCTCTCTTTTCGCATTGAATTATAATTAAACTAGTACTATAGATAATTCAATTGTCTCACTCAATACCAGTACTTGAATTTAAATATTCAGAAATATAATTTTTTACATAAATACATCTAGGTATTTATAATAATTTCCGTTAGATACTTACCTGTATAAACCTTTCTTTTCGCATTGAATTATAATTAAACTAGTACTATAGATAATTCAATTGTCTCACTCATTACCAGCACTTGACTTTTAAATATTCAAAAATACCTATTTTTTTCCATAAATACATTTAAGTATTTATAAAAATTTCCGGCAGATACCTACCTGTATAATTGTCTTTATCGAGTAAATTCATAGTCAACAACTTCAGAACATCTTTTATAGGTATTTCACTGTGTAGTGAAATAACTTCGGCTAAAGACTTGGCCTTTACTAAGAGTATGTATGTGTGTATAGGTATATATATAAAGAAAGTGTATAATGTATCTATCAAATCTATATGGCCGTTATTTATTTTATGTTTATTTATATACAATGTTTAATATATATATATATAAAACCATTTATTATATTTATGTATATGTCCTATAAAAACTATTTATTTTATTAGTATATATTTTCCCTAACATATAAATTCGAAAACTAACGTTACTAATATTATCAACATTCCAAACGATTTTTATTAATTCAAAGATCGTTATCATTCTAAAACAAACCAATGAATCCTAATTGTTATGCTTCCTGACGGGGGTCTCTGACACTTAATAACTGTCGCATATCTCAATGACACACATCCTCGACTGTTATTAAAACTAGGTCAACATTCCAAACCACACCCTCTTTTATCGAAGTATGTAGATACGTATGAGTATATATATATATTCGAATTTCAGTACATCTTACGAAGAATAAGTACTTTAACAAACGTCGACATTTAATTGAAAAATAACTATCATCTTTTGCGGTGGACTATCATCTTTTAGAAATCACGTATTTGTAGTTTGCGTACATAAATATTTTTATAGCGCCATTTTCATAGAAAGATTCAATTCAAAGGCGCTCCACACCCGTTCGAACATATTGATGAATTCAACAGAACAAACAAAAACCCACATTACTAGAAATATCAAAATAAGCATAATCATTCGTCGACAATACGTTCCCAAGTTATGTTATAAAATTAATTTTATCTTCGACTTAGGTTTTCAAGGTTCAGGCCTTGCAAATTTTGGACTTTTTGGAGTCCTACCTTTTCTCCAAACAAAATCAATCTACAGTTAAATTCAAACTACATGAGATAGCAGGGTCTCATTAAACCAATCTGTCAACCAAACCAAAAAATAATATATCATGTATATTGTATTATCACTTTTACGTATATTCTTATGTAATATGTCTGAATATCTGGCACAGATTCACGACCTGTGTTGGAGATGTCAGATCCACAATTTTCTGGGAAAACTGGAGTATTGTGGATTATAAAAACTCGTATTGTTTACATATATTTATAATTTGTACCTATCGATTGGGCAGAAATAATTGCTGATTTAAGCGTGGTTATCTCTGAACTCTTGATGCGGGGGACGGCCTTTCAACCCGGACTTTGCAAAAATTCGCAAGTATATAATGTTGTTTGACGAGGGGACGGAACCGGTTTGATCTCCTTTAAATGTAACTGTCTGGAGGACGGGAATTCGGAGGGTCTCGGACCCATGGATAAGGAAGGTGCTCTTTCCGTCGCGGTACAGGGGATGACCAATAGCGCACGAACTGAAAATTGAAGAGGTTACGTATACCGTTTGGTCAGGCTGTACGTCTGTGTGGGGAGAGTTACTGACCGGAAACGTGGTCATCTGAGTACTTTAGGGGTTGGTCTGGAGCCGAATTGCAGCAAAACAAACCGTATTCGATCTCTCGTCATAACAAAAGCTGTGTAAACTAAAACCTAATCATGTAATTTTCCCAAATTTAGGAGAGGATGGAGATGGCGCCAAAACAAGTAAAACTGTACCTTTTAACCATGAAATTCATTGAAACTAACCCATGTAGAATAACACTTAGTACGATGAGGAAAGGCGATAATACTGTGATCATTACATTTATGTATACCAAATTTGAAATTGAAACTACGTCGTATTATATAGATCAGGAATAGTGCAATTAGTATAGCCCAGAAGCTAAGTTTTCCCATTAAAACTCACGATAGAAGAAAAATAGAAAATTTAGGGGTAAAGTTAGGAAAATGCTAGTCTTCCTATAGGAAATTAACGTAGATTGCATAGTAGGATAATAATAGAGAGTTCAGAACATTAAAGTCTAAGATAGGAATGTTAGGAATACGAATTCTGTCAATGGTATGCGAGAGTCTGCCTACGCTACAAAGAATAGGGGTTACCACAAATAAGGCCTTGTTTTTCCAATAGTCTGAAACAAAAAAACAACACAACGTAGACTCCGGAAAAGCTTGGGAAATTGACCACATTGGAGTGCAAAATTTCCGTGAAAATCATGAAAATCGGAAACACTCGAATGTTAGCATAGGGCTAGACGTTACACGCTGGCCAAGGAGGAGAAAAACCTCAAATTGAAAGGAAAACTACAAAGAGTTTTCCAATCACATTAGTTAGGAAAATTTAAGGCAGCAGTAGAGGAGTCATCTTAAATCGGTGGCGCGAACGGTAGTCTATTGCTAAATTAAATCATAAACGAAGGAAGGACGGGCCATCACATCTTTAAAGCCTAGTGGGGCCATCTCAAGTTGCACTGCTTCTCTTTACACCAACTCTCTTTTACCTATTTCTCTCCTTTCAGCACCCCTAATACTGACGCACATTCCTAATACTGGCGTCCATCGTGGTGCTATTTCCATTCGTAATACTGGCGCCCTTGTAATAATGTAAAGTCTCTTACAATATCAGCCAAAGGTGAGGAATTCTTACATATGTTCTGTATACGTATTCTTTACTTTAATTCATATTATTTAGGGAATAATTCAAATATCATCACCAAATTCTTAAGCAAAGATGTTTTCAGCAATTAAACTAAGCTAACGCTAAGTTAAAATTTAGCTTCCATGCAAAACTTGGTGACAACAATGTAAATTAATGTAAAGTCGCATTTAAGTTAATATAAAGTTAAGCGAAATATAGATTTTAATAGATTTACTACTGCAAAGGGTTGAGAAATGAAAGTGAGTCTGAATGATATTTTGCAAGTTTGTCCTAAAAATTGGCTAGTGCGTCATCAGCTTATTCATTCATAGATGTTTAATGAATTAGGAACAAAACTAAAATATTTTTATTTATTAATCGTTTCCATTCACGTAAATATGTAACATTTTACCTTATAATATACCCATTTATCCGCTGGCACACATCAAAGTTTATGTTAGAAAACGATATTTTATTGGCTAGTATATTTAATATGCTCCGCCAGAAAATAAACACACATACGAGAGGTAATATCTCGTATGCGGTATTTATGATGATACCGTATGCGGTAGATGCCAGGCGGAGGAGAGAGAGAGTCGTACACTACCGTACTACATCTAGCGCCCATAGCTCCCCCCGGGAATAGATGTGCAGATGGAGTCCATAAAACTCCCCCACCCTTGAGGATTGGTCAAGTTATAAATACACACAACGTACTACGTATCGTGAAATTGGAAAATATGAACTTCATGAACAACGTGAGCAAAAACAAATATTATCAAATACGTATACATAAAGTTTACTATGATTCATGGATAATGAATGTAATACAGTCCCTTGAGTATTTTTCAAGAATAAATTTCTGCGGAACATGAAATCGTCGAAGAAACAATTTTTAAATTATCTATTTAATAAGAAGAAATTTGTTTAGTCCACTGTTTTTAACATATATATATCTACATGTTTCAGAAGCAAAGCTTCCCTCATCAACATAAACAACATACTCGATAATAATAACAAGTTTAGATAAATAATAAACAAAATTGACAATAAGTGATGAAAGTAGGTAAGTAATTAATTAAATATGTAAAAATAACTGAGTGAGTAAAAAAGTTATTATTAATGTATAAAACAATAAATTTATATTAGAAATTTAAAAAAGATTTATTTTTATTTTTTTATATAAAAAAAATCATGAAAATAACAAGGCCTAAAAATAAAATTAGATGGGTATTTAAAAAAAATATTATTAATAATATTTAATTGACTATTAATACTTTGCCTAATTTCAAATATTTCAAATTTATGTAATTGTAAACCAGTTGTATTCGGATCAAAAATTTTGAAACCTCAAAAAAGAATGATTTGTTTCCAAAACATGGTTGGCAAATTCGGAAAAATTATTATGACTTAAACACCTTAGGTGGTACTTAACTCTAGTATTAAAATTCCTTGAAGTCTTACCTGTATAAAAAAGTTAAAAGGGTTTATAGATCCAATTTATCCGGGTCTTATTTATTTAAAATGTCCTTATTATGTAAAATATAATATTTAAATTTATTATTAATATAAAAAGCGGGTTGGACAATATTTGGGAAGTTTTTTATTAATAAATATGAAGTATTATTATTATTTGTTTTTAATATTTTCCTTTACTGCTTACTAACGTCAGCTATTGGTGGATAAACATAAAGTTTAATTGACCTTTTGTTTAACATATTTCCTATTAATTTTAATTTAGTACTATAACCGTTGTTGATAGCAATCTAATTAAATTTTATTATTTTTCTAAATAATTTTTAAATTACTGAATAACTTCATAGAGTGAGTGCCCTCAATTGCTATAAATATCCGTATCCCTGCTAGATCTACTCGACTCGACCATCTTTTCCAGTGGGACAACCACAGCACGAACTCTTCATATAACTCACCACTAACGCGTCTTCACCGAACTGTCAATACCTATACATACCTTTTCGACATAACATCTTCAAAACCTCCCCATTCTGCATCAAACCAATAATATTTCATTCTGAATGTATCCATTTCTTTCATTTTACGTTAATACTATTATTTTTGTAGTATTTAACTGACTAATGTACCAACTCCTATTTTACTGTATTTGCTTATGTTACGTTTGTAAAACGTGTTCAATAATGAAATAAATACACCCTCGCTATTACTAAATTTTATGTGGCGCAGGATAAAAGTTCTAACTGATCGGGGCTATTGGATCTATTTATTTTATTTGTTTATTCATTTCTATTTATTTAACTAAAATTTATATAATACAAGAAATATTTTATTATATATAATGATGGATAGGCATTGTTGGTAAATTATAAATTATTATTATTATTATTATTAATTATTAATATACAAGGTGTACGGAGACGTACCCTACTTACTTTAATCATTGATTCATGACCATGTTTATAAAAAAAAAACATTTTTTTTTTTTTTTTTTTTTTAATTTCCGTGTAATCCGAGTTATCGCCCTACCAGTCAAAACCTACCAAATTTTTATGTTTTTTGGTAAATTAAAAAAAAAATGTTATGAAAATTTCACCGGAGGCCAAAATTTCATTTACATTTTTAATCCAAATAAGGTCAGGAATCACTGGTTAAAGTAAGGTACGTCACTTTACACCCTGTATAATAGTGAATCGTGAACGCCTCATTAGGAGAAACTGTACTGAGGCGTTCACAAATGGTATTCCCCTTTTTGGAAATGTTAGATTGAAGTATGGTAGGGAAGGAAAGGAAATGGGAAAGAAAATAGTTGTGATGTGTAACAGGTAATATTGTAATCGTCGTTATCTATTAAAAAAATCTGCATCAATAATCTTTAATTTGAAAACTAATATATAATAAAAAAATAAAAAAGTTTTTAGACTTTAATATACTCGTATGATACAATATAATGATATAATGATTAAATGTTAGTGCATTTTGAACACAGATAAAACATACCTAGGATCAGGGAGCTGTGTGTGAACAATTGTCCCTTTTTCGTACATGGTGAGCAGAAGGCAGCGAAGAACAATAAGTACGCAATCTGAAAAGGAATAAGCATGTACCTTCATATGTATATTTGCGGGTACGGTTGCCGAGGATGGAATATATTTTATTGAAATAGTAAACGGTGTATTGGAAGAATTTAAAAAAAAATAATTAAAATAAGATTTTTGTGCTAGCTCGCTTTTTAATGCTTTCCGTGAAAAAAACCGCTGGTTTCTAGCCACATTTCGACGGTTTTGCTGCCAGAATACAGATTGTATTTGATTAAAAAGTAATTACCTGAAACAATATGTGCTGCGGCGATTTCCAAAAAGCACACCACGGCCAGTACCAGGGTCCTGCAAAAAAAGTAAAAATGATCACAATGATTACTAAAGGACTGGGAGTAAATTAAATCATATAAATAGGTCGTCACAATGTGGATTAACGACAGTTTGTAAATGACCTTAAACACCGAAACAGCTGTCATAATAATAAAAACTAAAAATACTTGCAGAACTTAATAATAACATTATTAAATTTGATTTACATTAAATTTATAAAAAAAAAAATAAATGGAGTTCTACGAATTAAACACAAAAAACAATGAATACATTACAATATGTTTTCTTAAATACTAAAAATTACTAGAAATTAATAGCACGTTTTAATGGTCTTACCATCACCATTTTCTAGGGTAAGAAAACCCTAGAAAACCCTGGAAAAAATATATTTTTATATACATAACTTTAATGCTGGAAAAGCGAAGACGGGCAACACCTACCGACTTGTAAAGTTTTTGATTGCAATAAAATTACAGGTTAGTGTTTTTTTGATTCAGGAACGCGTTTCACAGAAAACCCACTAGGTGGCAGTTAAAAAAAGGGGTGTTTCGTTATAATTGGTCATACTTGATTGGATAAAGCTATTAGGATGGCCAACTAATAGAGTGAACTTGCTTAAATAAACAAAGAAAACTGAGATAATTTATTATCGAAAGGGTCCCATGAATTAAAAGTTCATCAATCGATAGAATAAACGTTGTATTTAGAGGGCAAACGGGGCATGAGGTCATGAACTATAATCATAAGACAAGTTTTAAGGACAGGATTTGAGGAGGCCAATAAACATTGATTACGAGGGAAAAAAATACACGATACACAACAATCTAGATTACAAATAGAAAAACTGGAAAGTGATGTTAGATCTTGGAAAGGGAAAGAGTAGGGAAAGAGTACTAAGAGTAGTAGTAGGTGAATCAAATTTTGGACAGAAAAACGCGTCATGTGCAGTCCACGCGAAAAAACGATGAACTAGAGAAAATATTTGAAAGATAAATAGTTTCGCCAGATGAAAAAAGGAGATACAAGGTTTATACGATATGAAAATTTCGGCAAAACTAAGAGTCGATTCAGGAGGAATGAATGCATATTTGTAAATCGATTTTATAATTTCAGAAACGTAGATATTCACAATGAATATTGAATATTGCAGTTAACCAAAGTGTCTTGTATTAGAGTTAATAATAGTCTACTTAATTAAATTTTCAAGAAAGTTGATTCATTGGGTTATAAAAAGGTGTACGATAAATAAAAAGTCTCGTCTTAAAGTTAATAATAGTCTACTTAATTAAATTTTCTTAAAAAGTTGCTACTGTGAATAAAAAAAAGTAATTTAATTCGTATTTTGTTTTTTTGATTAAATTCAATAGGAGTTTTATTTAAAATTAATAATAGTTTGCTTTATTATTTTTTTCCTAAAGAGTTGTCGGTCTTAAATCTAATAATAATATAATAAATTTAAAATTTTCTAAGACTAACAGTGAACTGCTCAACGGTGATAAATAATTAATAATAGTGGAAATCTAAAACACCTGCGTTCGTATCTTAAAATTTCATATAATTCAGTTTTAATAACTAAACTGGTTTTAATTTCGTTTTTTTTTTTTAAATAATAGTTCTTAAAATATTACCAATTGTGTTCGGTTTACGAAATTAATTAATAGACTGTAGAGATAATTAATTAATTATATTACAGGAGGTTTAATGCAAAATTGTTAATATATTAAAGTCAAGAAAAATTAATAACAAAAAAAATAGGAAAAAACTAAATTAAATATTTAACTTAACTTAAGTTGAGTTCGATATACTTAGCTAAGAATGACGATCCATTAAAATTCATTAATATCTTTAATTTTGAAATCAGTTTAGAAGTATTATTAGACGAAAATATTTTAATTTAAGTAATTCCGTTGGAATTGAATTGATAAAGTCGATTTTGTTCCAAACGACAAGGTGAATAGAAAAAAAAATCCATTAAAAATAAATATAAGTTACGATTTTTTAAAGTTAAAAATACGTAGACTAGCAGGATAGTCATTATTTGTCAAGACGGATAGGCGCCGGGGTTAATTTAGGTCTGACTCTAGGGATATAATTTATAAGATAGATAATTTTATTTTTAGATTTAAAACATACTAGGCAGGAAATTGAGGACACTTTCGACATCATAATGACGTATATAACCGTCTGGGAATTATGTAAACGTTCAGAATCGGCAAGTCAACCAATAATTCATAACCTAAGTTTTCAGTCACCCCAGGAAGCGGCTAGGTGGTGGAATAAATTCTATTTCTTTTTACGTATAAATATATATATACAAAATGTTTAACATATCTATAGATACTTTATATGTATATTTTTCTCTATCTAACATCTAAAATCAAAATTAACGTCACTAATTATTAACATTCCAAGCGATTTTTTATTAATTCAAAAGTCGTTATAATTCTAAATAAACCGATTAAAACCATCATCCACATACGTTCTATGAATATAGGCCAACCTAGTAGTTCATTTCCATAAATAACTTCTCGATATAGGTCAGATTAGATAACCAATTAGTCACACATCCCGACGGGGGTTACTGACACTAAAAGTAAACACCTGCTTATATCAATAACTTACATCCTTGACTATATCATAAACTAGGTCAACATTCATGACTCCTTAGTACTTCACGAAATTTATAAGTGTATGTGTAATCGATCTCCATCAAAACAACAATATTTTTCAATTTTTTTGAATTTCAGTACATTTTAAGAACAAAAAATGTACTCTTACAATTGTCGACATTAATTGAAAATTAACTATTGTCTTTAAGACAAACTACCTTACCCTATAGACCAAGTACTTGCAGTTGGGTACTTCAGCTATTCCTATAGCGCCGTTTTCATGGGAAAATCACCTCAATGGCGCTCTACATTCCTTCGAACATATTGATGGGTTCAAAAGAACGAACAAAACCAAGGATAATAAAATTCTCTAAATAAGCGAAATCATTCGTCGACGTAAGCGTTCATGAGTTATGTTATAAAATTAATCTTATCTTCGATTTACGTTTTTCAAGGTTCAGGCATTTCACAAATTTTGGACCTTTTAAAGTCCTCCCTTTTTCTCCAAACACAACCAATGTACAGTTAAATTCAAACTGCATGATATATTCAGGGCCTCATTAAATAAATCTGTCAACCAAACAAAAAACGTAATTTGTTATGTATATGGTATTATCATTTCTATTTATATTCGTATGTAAAATTTCTGAATATCTGGTCGTGAATCTATATATATAGATTCACGACCTGTGTTGGAGATTTCAGGTCCAGGATTTTCCGGGAAAACTAGAGTATTGTGGATTATAAAAAAACTCGTATTGTTTTCATGTGTCTTTAATTTGTAACTGTCGATTGGACAGAGATAACTGCTGATATAACCGTAGTTACTTCTGAACTCTTGATGCGGAGGACGGATTTTCAACCCCGACTCTGCAAAAATCGCAAGTATCTAATGTTGTTTGACGAGGGATGAAACCAGTTTGATCTCTTTTAAATATAACTGATCTGGAGGACAGGAATTCGGAGGGTCTTGGACGCATGAGCAAGGAAGGTGCCTTCTCTATCACGGTGTAGGGGATCAATCGGAACAAGGCACGAACTAAGGTCAAGAGGTTCCGTATATCGGCCGACCAGCCTACGCATCTGTGAGAGAGGGTTATCAACCGGAAACGTGGTCATCCAAGTACTTAGGGGTTGCTCTGGAGACGAATTGTTGAAAACAAACCGTATTCGATCACTTATCATAACAAAAAAACTGTAAAACTAAAACCAAACCATGAAATGTTTCCAAAATTTGGAGAGGCTGGAGATGGCGCCAAAACAAGTAAAACTGTATTTTTTAACCATGAAGAATTTTTAAAATAATCCCTGTAGAATTACACTTGGTTCGATGAAGAAAGGCGATAATACTATGATCATTATAAGTATGCATACCAAATTTAAAAATGTAACCACGTCGTATCAAATAGATCAGGAATACTGCAATTACTATAGTCCAGAAGTTAAGTTTTCCCGTTAAAACTCACGATAGGTTAAAATAGAAAATTTAGGGGCAAAGTTAGAAAAATTCTACTGAACCTTTAGAAAATTAACGTAGATTACATACTAGAGTAGTAATAGAGAGTTTAGAATATAGACGAATATCAAAGTCTAAGATAGGGTGCTAAGAGTATAAATCTGTCAATGGTATGCGATAGTCTGTCTACGCTGCAAAGAATTTGAGGTTACCACAAAATAAGACCTTGTTTTTCCGATAATCTGAAACAAAAAATTACACAACGTAGATTTCAAGGAAAAACTTAGGAACATTGACCAACCCCGTGAGAAAATCCCGTGAAAATCATGTATTAAATCGGAAACACTCGGATGTTAGCATAGGGCTAGGCTTTACGCACTGGCCAAGGAGGAAAAAAACCTCCAATGGAAAGGAAAATTACATAGAGTTTTCCGTTCACATTAGCTAGGAAAATTTAAGGCAGCACTAAAGGAGTCACCTCAGACCGGTGACGTGAACAGAAGTCTATTGCTAAATTAAATCAAAATGAAGAAAGGGCGGGCCACACGGGCGAACGGGGAGGTCCTCCTCAACGTTTATCAATATTGTTAATGCTTAAAACAATATACCATTGCCGGATATTGTACAGGCGCCATTTCAGAGATGAAAATAAGAGTAAGATAATGAAATTGTTATGTGTCGTCATCAGGAAGTAACAGCTATTTCCATCAAAATGCTCGTCCGCATTACTCACCCTTATATCGAGGAACATGCGCCGCCGATACACCAATACATGCAGGTGTATAACAAAAGTTGAGAACTATCTGGAATTACTCACACTACATAAAGGACATGATTTCATACTAATATCATGCGAGCAATTTGTGTCTATCTATTAGGGCACACGCAGTTAAATATTCATCGATAGGATTACACAGTGATGTACTCCAATAGAAATAAGAAGAAGTAAGAAATTTAGTACGGAAGCTAACCCCGTCCAGTCAACAAGGTCATCACCCAACGTCCCTGCATTGCTAAGAATTGTAACCCGATATGGCCCCCTAAGTCAATCATGAGGAAGGACGCGCAGGAAGGTTTGCCAACACCACTAAGAACTTCCCAGCAAGCGACCCGTCATCGAGATCACTCTAGATCGGGTCAGTTCGGGACCCAGTAGAGAGTGGTCACAGACTTTATCGAAGAGCAAGTTGGTTCAAGGCGGTAGTCCTGTACGTATTCTGTAACCTCTGTACGAATCAGTCGAACTTGTGATAATTATATTGCGTATATCGTCAATAACCAATCATTCTTTGAAAACTGCCACATCATGTACGAGAGTCCGCAAGCCAAAGGGCAGTCGCGGCAGAATGTCCCGCTTCGCTACGCACGTAAGCTCATCGTACTTCGAATAACACTTTAGCTAATAATTATTATTTGCAACACTAATAAATGTAAGAAAGCTTTTACTGCCCAAATAGTACCAAATCCCGTTTTAGGACAGGCAAATTGACAAGTTTAGTTCATATTAAGTGCCATTATACACGAATAGAAGGGAAGAAAGCTAGTATTGACGTAGTATGTTAATATATTATATCTAAAAAAAAGTATAATAATTTAGTATAAAGAGATGTGAAGAATAGTATAGAAAAAAACGATTGTATATACCAGATAAGTTAAGTATAGTATAATAATTATTATAAAATAATATTCAAGTTCATAAAGGTAAACAAAAGTATAGAGTAATCGTTTACTTATACCAGATAATTTGAATATAGCTAGAGAGCCATCCCAGAAAGATTACTCACAGTACAATAAGTAAATAATATTTACTTGCAGTTGTTCATTCCTTGTCTTATTGAATACTCGTATACTTACTAGTAATCTCTTTAATTCCAACTGATTTTTTAACTCCTCGTTCTGACTGATTAAGGCTAACATACCAGTGAATGTCTCTGAGATGCTCTACGCATTTAATACTCTAGCCTTGGATTATTGGTAGAAGGCTGCTCTTTAGAAACATGTATACCTGGGAGAGATACTCAGAACCTCCTAGGATTTTAGTGATTGATACAATTCCCTATAACCCCCAACCTTAGGCCATTTATGTAACCATAACAAAATCTTTTATTTATTTCTAGAAATTCGTGGAGAAAACACTCAGATGTTTTTCATAAATAAATGATAATAGTTATTTTATATCGATAACCACCGATAACATTACGAACAAACAATAACAACCCCGAGAGCGTGATGTACAGCAATCCATATTTTTCTAAGTTTATTCAATGATTTCTGTGCATGCAGGTGTATTTGGAAAATTAATAAGAAAAAAAAAATTCTGCTAATCTCAAAAAAGTCTAGAAGCTTAGGTGGGGCCATCAAACGAAACCAAAAATTCAAAACCAATCTGCATAGCACGTACATATTTGTGAAACTGGAGATAATATTATCAACTTCCTTGTTTAATTTTCGTCTTGAAATATATCCATTTTCTCAACATTACAGGCACAGGATAATGAAAAATGCCTACCCATGTGGGTTCAAAGTTTAAAATTTATACGTTGTCCTATAACGCATTCAAAATTCATTTTCAACTATAGGTCGTTCGGCGCGCGGTGAATTATTTTTCACAAAATTGAGAATTTCTTTCACGTCCCGAGGCTCCCTGCAAGCCTCCATTACACCATCTTAGAATGCTGGGAAACGTTAAAACATTTAAAGGAAACGTAAAGTCTTCCCGCCACGGGTGAGACTCACAGTTAAATGGCCGAGTATATGAAATATTAAATAATTCTGTGTAGCGTGCACTATTTTTTTGTGTGCTGTTTCGCAGTGGAATACATAAAAACGTACATGATATTTGTGAATGGTGCAATTCAATTTTTGCCACGAGTAGAAACGTGATGCAAACATTGTATAGTTCGACTGAAACAGAAGTGTGAGGCGTTAAATAAAAAAAAAGTTTGCCCTAAAATTCAATAAATAAAATCCTATTTAATGTCATTGACCATTTACCTACAATTTGTTTTACATTCGTTATTTTACAGATTTTTGAATATTTGAAATTTAATCTAGATTGGAATATAATGTTAGACCGATTTGTTTCATCTTTTAACTGTTGTTTAGCGTAATTTATAATAAATCTAAAATAAAATAAAATCATTTTGGATTTTTCAACCAATTCTTACTTTTAAATGCTTAATCATAGTTCAAAATACAAACTTTTGGAAATATGTAAACTTGGATGAGCCATGATCTTATGATGAAACATTCAAAATATAACCATTCAAAATCGAAAATTCGCCGGAAATTGCTTTAGTTATGTTAAGTGACCAGATTTAAATAGCAAGGAACTTTCCAACTGTCCACTTCCATTTCTGCTTCACCTGTCCACTCCCTTCAGAGTTGATACCACCATCTATGACGAGGGTTTACCCGAGACTCACATTTTAATTAATTCCGACGACTTCGTAACTATAGTAAGTTTTTTTTTCAGGGGTAACACACGGGACGCATGTTATTTATAATTTCAGGGGTAACACACGGGACGCATGTTATTTATATTTTCCAGGGGTAACACACGGGACGCATGTTATTTATATTTTTCAGGGGTAACACACGGGACGCATGTTATTTATATTTTTCAGGGGTAACACACGGGACGCATGTTATTTATATTTTTCAAGGGTAACACAAGGGACGCATGTTATTTATATTTATCAGGGGTAACACACGGGACGCATGTTATTTATATTTTAGATTAATAAAAAATGTGCTTTATCATTTAATTTTTTTACGTAAAACGATTTTTAACAATTGAAAAACGTTTTACAACTATAACATTAGCAGTAGCGATCAAATTTTATTTTTCTAGGAGATAAATTAGTAACTTCCCGAGATATCACCCCGAAAACATCTGAGATTTTAGGAATATATTCATCAGAATTAATTAAAATACATCCCTCGGGAAGAATAATTTTCTAAGCCTGCTCTAGCAATCTCGACCTTATGCCCCTCCAATATTCAGGTCGCGGGCGCACCGAATAATATTTTTCGTGTCTTCGTCACTTACGGCATTTAGATCATAGTTGCCTATCAATATTCGGAGAGTGAGGACGTGTTTGAGGACATTTTTTTGTTTATTCATACGAATATTTGAAATCTAGTATTGAAATATTATGTTTTTTTGTACTAAACTTCTTCTACAAGTAAGTAAAGGTATTCTTGATTTTTTCCGCAACTTGTTACTTCCTATAACATATTAATATTTTAAAAGTACACAGTGTGCTATTTTCAATGAAATAGGGACATAGAATAATAATAATAATAGTTGGATGATTTGTATAGCGCCGTTTTTGTGAAAAATCACCTCATATATATATTTATTACGTATATGTATATGTACATTTTTTTACTGTTTTAAAGTTTATTTTGTATAACTATATTTTTATTCTTATTATGTTTAATATTTATTATTTAAGTTTAAATATTTTAAAACAAGTTCTGCTATACTGTATTTTTTATGTGTTGAAGGCATTATTTCGGAATGTGAAACAGCTGTCACGAGTAAAAACAATTATATGGAACTTTTTGTATTTCTTTTTAAATAAACGTATTTATACATACGATTTTTTGCGTAATAATTATTATCGCCCTGGTGAAAAAAGACAATTCATAATCAAAATGTTTCTTGATTTGGCTTTAGCCATGTTTGATGACTAGATCCGAATAGCCAGGTACTTTCCAAACTTCCTCTTCCCAGTCTCCCCACATTTCCCACCCTTTACCGTAACAACATACCCTGAATAGGAATCTTATCGTCCCACTGGCTCCGAACAGTTGGGAGCAGTCGAAACTTTGGTGCGGTATTGACATGAACAAAAAATACTCAATGACCTGTCATTTAACTTGGTTTTATCAGAAATGCAAGTTGCCATCATAATTTTATTTAATATTGTCACTGCTAATTTCACACATGGTATGGTACCATGGTATTTCACATGTGGTAATTTCTACATGTATTTTTTTCAAAAGTGATTTAATAATGTTGATTTTATTGGAATGAAAGTGATAAAAAAAATCTGCAAAAACTGATATTATTTTTCAGCACGGATAGGAGATGAATGAACCTGAAATGAAGTATTCGCTATTTGATGACTCTAGTTCTTATGGCACTGACGTGAACGCCGTTTCCAGCTCTAACCTTGAAGTACGAACACTTTATTATTTGTTAACATAATAAGAAGTAGACTAGGAACTGCAGGCGGTTTTGCGGAGGTGCAGAAAAAGAAAAAAAAACTCGGAAAATTCAAAATGGCCGCCGAAATTTTCCATTTTGACTTTAGATTCGAGTTGCAAGAAAAAAGGTTCTCTCTGTGTTGCAACATTTTTTAACTAAATTTACTACCATGTACTACCACTATATTCATATATATGTGAAGCTATGCAATCGAGCCAACTTCGAAAAAGCAGAATAAATAATAAGACACATCAATATGTTTCCAAGTCAAAACAAATACAAATCCAACCCAACGACTCTGAAATGCTCACAGAACATTTAGTCTTTCAAAATGAACCAGAAACAGTACCGTCTACTGGTACTGGACATAGATTGGAAAATTTGCAAGCATTGCCTATCAATCCGTCTTATAAGGATTTCAGTGAAATTGATTCGATCGTGGATTTCTAGTCTTACTAGCTGGTTCTATGCAGAAATCTCCTAACAAAACATACCAATACTGCCAACAAAATGTATTAAGGCGATCCAACGGCTACATAATTATTAAAATGTTTTACGGTCGTATTCTAAAAAAACTTAAAATTCTGCACATAAAACAATACGAAAATATCGGAAAACGGGTTCGTAAGTAGGAGTGTTTGCGCTTTAAACTTTTTTTAATGTCCGATACTTTATTTTTTTCTAGGCTTATAAAAGGACATACCAAAAAAATGCTCGGTTAAACGAAAGGCCAAGGTGGGTTCTATTTGCAGTATTTTATTTATTTATCATCTACGATATTTCTAGGCCATCAAATTCTCAAACCGAAAACACATGATTTTACATTACTTCCCATTGCATCGCCTTAAAGATTTCTTTTCTTGTTTACTTAAATTGATAACAATTACTATTACAGCGGCTGATATATATTGTCTATTATCATGAAAAACTCATTGTACCAGACGTAATCTGGCACACAAGCAAACTGTACGAGGCCGGCTTATCCCAATCTACGGAGCAAGGCTGGGAGGGGAGGTAGCACTCCTACCGTTCCCTCTGCGTGGAGGAACGGTACTGACGACAACGACTTTTGCAAATTCTGCGGTCCTTGTCCTTGTGATCTCGCTTATTGGGGTCTAGTCCGAGGCAGTAGTCCGATGGAAGTCCAAGGTAAGCAGTGATAAGAGTAAAACAAGGCGGGTGGTTCAGAAGTCAGAGCGGGCGGTGGAGATAGAAGTACTTGTCAGGCTGGCGGTCGAATGCTAACTGCCCGAAGTGGCCTTTGCAGGCCACTTAAGGGGGTCCGCAAGGTGCAGACCTACTGCGCCGTGTGGATGCCTGACAAGTCTATCTCCCTCCCACTAGCCGTACCGCTCTAACGTTTTATTTAAGTCATTTTAAGTCTGAGCGGTCTGGGACAACAAGCTCGCTACAGACCGCCCGTTACATATATTAACAAACAACACTAATATGAACAATCTATACTCGTATATAACAAATACGTAAATGGCCGCGTCGGAACATTCTGGAGACGGTGACGTCGGATACACTCACTCTTGAAACGTCTTTCATTTCTACTGTAAAATTTAATATTGAAGGTTACCGCCTTTTTCCTAAACTCAGTCGATTATTTAGAATAAATATTAGATAGGTAATTTATGTACCTATTTCATTTTTCGTCTGATGGTTCTATTTTTGTCGCTTTATCTGCATATGTTAACTAGCACCCTCCATATTTTTTTTTCAATATATTTTGTCAGATTACATGTATCCTACGTAAATATTATTTGTTTCTGTAAATGGTGACCAAATTATTCTTAAGATTTTTTTAAAACTTTGGATTTAAATAAAAGCATGAATAACAAACATGAATAACCAAAAAAAAGATGTGTGATTTATGATTATTTGGGAACTCTTACATGCTGCCGATGATCATATTTTTCCACTGTAGGTACCATGAGTTTCCAGACCAAATTTAAATTATATTATTACCTAAATATTGCTAACAGTGAACTTAATTTTCATAAATGCATTTAAATATCATACAGAAATTCTTTTAAATTTGTCCAAATAAAATCGCGACATGTCACACTGTGCAATAATTTTTAACTGCGAACGAAAAGTGCGGCGTGAAACATAAATTGGTCCGCCCGCTAACTCCTCCAATTGGTATTTAGGAACGCCCTTAAGTGATTTTATTTTAGGATATTGTGTCGTGTTCAGCCCCACATTTCCAAAATGAGAATACCATAGTTCCGCTGACTACGCGCAGTTGAGACCCTTTATCCTGATACGCGACTAGCCTCGCTCCTAAAATCACTTAAGAGGCAAAAGATAATTACGTACTTTTCTTACCTTGGGGTCAAGCAAGGAATCATTGACTAACTAACCATCATGCCGTTTCTCCGCAGGGGTAGGCGGAGAGGATGGATCGCCAAACAACTCTTGAAACACACTTCTTGCTCTATTTACATTCATACATCGTCTCATACATACTCTGTTATTCTGATTCTTGGCATGCCCGACTCCAGTATTTGGTTGACTTGATCGTGCCATGTCTTCCTCAGGCGTACCGGCTTATTTTTCCATTCACATTATTCTCCTTACACTAATTTTTTCGATCACGCGCTCTACATTCCCAAACCATCAACGCGTCCTTTTCTTCATCTTACTCATTACGCTCACATCAGCCCTGCATTCTTTGAGAATCTCAAAAATGTTCACACGCTAATCTCTCATTTCTATAGCATTTAGTCTACTTTCAACCTTCATCTGTCAGTTCTACGCCTCACTTCCATACATTAGGGTTAGTATCAGCACTCCATCGTGGATGGCTTCTTTGGATAATTTTTTGTTAGCTGTCGCGTTCAGTCCTTCATTAATGGGGTTTATTGCATTAATCCTTCTTTCAATATCCCTATCAGCCACTCCATCTCTCGTTAACATACTTCCCAAATACACGAACTCATCCACCTTCTCCAAGTATTCATCATTCACAACTATATTGGACACTGTTTTCGTTCTCTATCTTTCAAACACCATGACTTTATTTTTTAGTTGCTTATTTAAAAAAAAATTATGTAAATCAAATTTAATAATGTTATTATTAAGTTCTGCAATTATTTTAGTTGTTATTATTGTGAAAGCTGTTTCATTAACAATTACATTAACAATACATTACATTAAATTACATTAACAATCGCGGTTAATAACCGCTATGAAGCAAATAATATTGAAAAAATTATAAAAAGCAAGAAATATAAATAAAATCAATTTAATATATCCGGTACACAATAATAAACTAGAAAAATTTGCATGTCTGGAATTTCTCGGTTCAATATCCGTAAAAATTGCAAAAGAAATTAAATTAAAAATGTGGTTTAAATATAGCTTTTAAAACTAATAATAATATAGGAACAACCCTAAAAAACTCAAAAAGTAAAAATCCAAAACTTAATAATAGTGGCATATAATATATGAATTAAAATGTGACCACGCCGACTGCAATGCTCGCTTGACAACAACAAACATAAACCCTTACATATAGAAAGAAAGGGCCTAAGATTAAATTTACTTGAACAATTAGAAATTAACAAACCAACTAACGACCCTAATATAACAATAATTAATAAAGTAAGGAAAATTATATACTCACCGCTTCTCAGTATGTTCACATTATCAAAACAATACAACACATTTAAATAAATCAATTAAGAAAACATTGTCAGTTAAATACGAGTAAGAACACATTATAAATGTGAAAACCTCAAAGAATTCAGAATTTTAATTGCTTTCTAACTAAATCGGTTTTACCGATAATAAATCATTACCCATCCATCCAAAATGTGGGGGTAAATTAAATCATTTAAATAAGTCGTCGCAATGTGGATTAACCACAGCTGTCATATTAGCACATTAAAACAGCTGTCACAATAATAACAACTAAAAATACTTGCAGAACTTAATAATAACATTATTAAATTTGATATACATTAAATTAAAAAAAAATTAAATGGAGTTCTACGAATTAAACACAAAAACAATTAATTAATAATTAACTTGCTTAGATTCATCAATATTTTTAAAATACCAGATGAAACCGTTAGGTAGCAGGGCGACATTTGATCCCATCCTTCATTGATTGTTCCAATAAGTTTGTTAAAAAGATTCTATCAAATGCTTTCATTGGAATCTGCAAAGTGGTGGATATTTTTGGCAAAGCGAGTAACACAGTTCCCGTTATCTAATCAATAATGCTAGCGTGTTAGTTTATCAAAATATTATTAGCCGTAGTCCGAACAACCCTTAATTTGCATACTCCGCGCTGCATAATAAACCGGCCTGACGAGGGTGAGAACTATTGTATAAGTCTAGTGTGCTCCATACAGTCATTATATTATTTCGGTTTATGGTCAACCATGACAAATTTTAATGTGTAGTACGTACTCATAATTATAATACCAGGTAACTATTGAGGCATTCGTTTCTAGACGGGTAAACTACCCTTTTATATGCTTTATATTCTGGTTTTTATTTTTATGCCAAAAATTGGTTCCTTATGAGTTTCAACGTTATTAAAAAAATATACGTCTTAATTACATAGTAGAAAGAATTTATTTTTTTGCTTAAACTCCCGAATGCGAAAAAAACTGTCTCCAATATACAAGTCACCGCAATTATTTTAAGCTCACAACGGTATTTAGCTGAGAACTTTCGTGAGGTCCTCTGCAAAAAAAGCAGTGAAAACCAAATAAAGTAATTCGTAAAGCGTAAAAAAAGACGCCATATTGGATAACACATAACATGTATTTTTTATTTAAAATGCCGAGGGATGCCGCCGTAGTTAACTTAGTATATTTTATAATATTGGAGAAGCTTAATTTTCGAGAAAAAAACACATAACCTAAATTTGCATAACAGGTACGTATACTGAATAAGTAAGATTAGAATTTTTTGTGATTCCTGCAAGGTTTAAATTATTACAACTAAAAAATAAAAATAATTGTAATACGTATGTGTGAGTGTCGTAAATAAGTACTTATCTAGAGTTGCACAGCCATTAAGTATGTGCTTGGAATTAGGGACAGTGTCTTCGTTAAAGAAAACATGTATAGTTCCTGTATCATTACATATTATTATACAAGAACTTGCTATTTTCTAATAGTAATGACACCATCATTAAGTCAGATTATTTATTACAAAATATGTATGGGAAAAAATACAAGAGAAAAAAAGACATATAGGATATGAACCCGAAACCTATCGCTATCCTGGAGTTTTATGCTTTTCAGATTTACGTGATTCACGTCTATCAATATTTCTATCACCGTGGAAGCCTTCAAAGTCTTGTCCTTGGAACAAACTCGCTATAGCTTTAAATTATTCCAGATAGTTATTTTTAGTTCCAGAACGTGTGGCGATAAGTTGCCAGAATGTCAGGAACCCAAATGGTTTAATAGTCAACGAGCTGCTGCTTGCCGCCGTCCACCCCATAAAACCTTGCACCTAACGAACAGTTTAAGACATGTTTCAGTTAACATTTTAAACGAATCGAGTGTCGTGTACTGTTACCGTAAGGAAACAAAGCATAAAGTAACCTACCACCGAATGCGGCCGAGGTACATGGAAAGGTTTTTCATATCACTAACGCAATCAACATTCGTTACGTCATGATAACATGCTATGCAATCGTACATTTAATAGATTATCATACCTACTAACCCAAAAAAATATTTTCCCGATTTGCATTTCGGTGCCTAGAGGGAGTATTAACAAACGTGAAGTTTATCATCTTATTATTGCCCTCAAAAATGAAAAATTAATTTAAATGAAAAATATTTTTGTTTCAAACTACTTCGTTTATATGTGTACATTCCTAAAGAAGATTGAGTTTTAACCGATCGTTTATATGTGTACATTCCTGAAGAAAGTTGAGTTTTAAACGATCGTTTATATGTATACGAGTACATTCCAGAAGAAGGTTGAGTTTTAAACGATCGTTTATATGTATACGAGTACATTCCAGAAGAAGGTTGAGTTTTAAACGATCGTTTATATGTATACGAGTACATTCCAGAAGAAGGTTGAGTTTTAAACGATCGTTTATATGTATACGAGTACATTCCAGAAGAAGGTTGAGTTTTAAACGATCGTTTATATGTGTACATTCCTGAAGAAAGTTGAGTTTTAAACGATCGTTTATATGTGTACATTCCTGAAGAAGGTTTAGTCTAACCGAAACCGGTCGAATGCAGAAATGTACATAAATAAAATAAAGTGGCTTAAAACAAAAACATTTTACATTTAAATTATAATGTCAAGCCACAAAGTAACTGCTTCCTTCGATAAATGAAAAGTTAGTAACATAACATTAACCTTAACTAAATAACGTTAACTAAATTAGTAACATAACATTAACCTTAACTAAATAACGTTAACTAAATTAGTAACATAACATTAACCTTAACTAAATAACGTTAACTAAATTAGTAACGTAACATTAACCTTAACTAAATAACGTTAACTAAATTAGCAACATAACATTAACCTTAACTAAATAACGTTAACTAAATTAGTAACATAACATTAACCTTAACTAAATAACGTTAACTAAATTAGTAACATAACATTAACCTTAACTAAATAACGTTAACTAAATTAGTAACGTAACATTAACCTTTACTAAATTAGTAACATAACATTAACCTTAACTAAATAACGTTAACTAAATTAGTAACATAACATTAACCTTAACTAAATAACGTTAACTAAATTAGTAACGTAACATTAACCTTAACTAAATAACGTTAACTAAATTAGCAACATAACATTAACCTTAACTAAATAACGTTAACTAAATTAGTAACATAACATTAACCTTAACTAAATAACGTTAACTAAATTAGTAACGTAACATTAACCTTAACTAAAGAACGTTAACTAAATTAGTAACATAACATTAACCTTAACTAAATAACGTTAACTAAATTAGTAACATAACATTAACCTTAACTAAATAACGTTAACTAAATTAGTAACATAACATTAACCTTAACTAAATAACGTTAACTAAATTAGTAACATAACATTAACCTTAACTAAATAACGTTAACTAAATTAGTAACGTAACATTAACGTTAATTAAATATGGGTTACAAGGAATGTAAATTCAACAATAATATTATTTTTGAGTTATTTCGATAGGGTTATAAAACTGTACAAAAAGATTTGAGATATGCATATTGTTTTTACATGAATACCCCACAAGAGTCCCAACTGCTCCCAACCGTCTGGAGTCAGTAAGACTATGGCATCCCCAATCGGGGAATGTTGTGAGGCTGAAGGTATTGAGGAGGGGAAGGAGAAGGGGAAGAGGATGGTGGGGAAATACCTGGCTATTCAGATCTGGTCACCAAACACGGCTAAAAGCCATGTCAAGCAACGTTTCAATTCTGAATGGTGGTCTTTCACCAGGGCGATACTGAGAGTATCTTCCACTCTGGAACGTGCGCAAATATATTATATATAATTTTTTTATTTATTTTTTGTTATGATTTGAATATTACATGGGTTGATGAAATTTTATCTTTAATACATTTCATTCTAATATATTATCTACTTAATGTTTATACTTTTGTGCGTAGATATATACAGAAAACGTAGCTGGCGTTTAAATAGATATGAGCACTAATGTGTTCAATTTAATTAATTTAAATCTTATTAAATTAATAACATTTAATAGTACAATATTATTAGAAAATCAAATCCCCAACACATTGTTATAAGCTGGGGAGCTGCATATAAAACGAATCTACTCCCTGTTGAAAGCGTGCAATGTCTAATTATAAAAAAATAATTTAACAAATCCAAGGGATTATCCAGCAAACCTTATTTTTAAAGTATTCAAAGTATTGAAATTTAATGGTCTAGTCTGAAAAACATAATAATTCAAATAATAAAAGAAAAAGATAATCACAATTACTTAACTGAAAGTCGTATACGTCAAAAACACATATTCTCATCGTAGAAATGTAACACCCCATTGCCAAAACATCTATACATGTATTTAGAAGAAAAAAAAATACTACGACAGCCTACAGGAAAACATCAGAACAATTGAAAATGATAAATATCCAGTAAAAGAAATTAAAGAGCTATTCAATATAAACATTATGAAATGGTATTCTATTTATATAAATATATTTTTTATTATGAACGCATTTTTTTAAACCTAATTAAGTACTGATTAAAAATATACTTATCATTTAAATATACAACTTCTCTTCCATAGAAGAGAAATATCAACGACAAAAAAAAGCAAAAATAAATTCATGTTTATTGTTATGAAACCATATTAGACTTTATAAGCAAAATTAATTTTTTTTATATCGTTTAACCTTTAATACTTTCCATGAAAAGCGTAATAACTTTTACTTATTACTGAATCTCCCTTCAGTTTTGTTCGTTACATAAATTATCATGTGCATCAATTAGGGACGCTTTTCACTCCCAAGCTGCAGACCACACGCTTTCCTTGCAACTCTTTTTGCCAGCCTGGTGTTTGGAGAAACCAATTATAATGGCCAATAAAATTTAACGATTCGAATCAGCTTTTGGTTGAAGGCAAAACAAATATTAAGTGCAGATTGGTGCATATTTATTTATTTATTTTATTAATGTAGATTATATTCTAACATTACTATCTAATTTGTTGCAAAGGTATCATTTATGTATGGGGTAAGTAATGTCAAAAACTTTGCAAACTCATCACAGGCTTGGAAGAGTACGTTGATTTCACATCCACCGTATTCAGATGGCGGGTCGCTTTCCCCGCGGGCGACTTCTGGTAAGATTTGCACGACGTGGTTTGCATTTTGTATTTACCGACGATATATAATATGTGCTGAATTTTCAAAAAAGTGCAATATGCCATGAGATGACCCATAAAAGATTGGATTGACACTTACAGCCCCATAAACTCCCAACCTGAACTTACGCATAAAACATCCCTTTAGGATGGAGAATTGTAATTTTTTAAAGTATGTAACTTTTCGAAATTACTTACTTTTTATTATTTATTATTTATTACTTATTTTTATTATTTATTACTTACTTTTTACTTATTGCTTACTTTGCCTAAGTGATTACGAAAACTTATATCTAAAAATAACTTCTAATAGACAATCGGAGAGGACAATAATTAGTATGATGTTTTATTTCATAATAATTACGGGCTTTGGTTGCTGTAAAACACGTTATTTTGCGTTTTTATGTAAGAATATTCTCTTTCCAAGAAAAAAAGAAAATTCTGGAATATATTCTTCAGTATTCAGAACTTGTTATCAAATACGTCATACTATATATTTCCATCGATGTTTTACAGCTATTTATGGAGCTGATGGAATTGGCTATGTGGTCTGCAAATATTTCTCATTAAATTAATAACAATTACTTTGTTTAAAACTACTGCTATGTACACATATTGTGAATAAAACGTTTTTAGAGCAGTTCACTTTTGTGTGCCTGTATAGATAGATGTTTGTAAATTTGTATCTTTTGAATCCACCAAACTTGTACGAATTTATACAAAAGCGTGAATAATTATTTTCTTGCAATGCATTCATTTTTTCCTGTCCTATTTGAATAAATTTTCTAGTTGAAAGTTAAACTTGTGATTGAACAGCACACTTTATTTAACGTGTTTTTTTAAGTATGTAGTGAAACTAAATATTTTTACAAGAAAAAAGCAGTTCATTAATAGTTTGATGTTTAATTCTGAAGTGATGTTATGTAATAATATATATTAAGTACAAACGCGCACTGACAATATTGCAGGTTATACCAATTACATATAATATATGATAAAATGTTGTAATTCTAATACAGCATAGGTAACAAGTAACACATTAGTACACAAACCTGCCGCTAGAGTGTAGTTGACAGGTCCCGGTGCGTCAAGTGAACCATTTCCTCCAGGCCATGTGAAATTATTCACTTCGGAAACTTGTAGAAATGTCGGACCACGTACTCCAACCGACAAACCAGACGCAATCGGACTGGGAGACATTTTTAGATCACAAAGCAATCGAAATTAATATGTAATATCACCATTTTACAGACACGACAAAGCTCTCAGCAAGAAACCGTACGCTTTCGATGAGAGGTGAGAACGTTTTGAAAGGAAGACATTCAACGTAAAGATAACATGTTGCTAGAATTTACACGAAGGTTTTTGAATGAAGTGCTAAAATTTATTTAGAAATAACCGATGATATTTGGCAACAGCGATATACTTTATTTTTACGGAAAACTCATTCCCTTAGTTTAAAAAAAACCTTAGAAAAAAATCAATACCTGAAAATCAAAAAGATTTTCTAGCAAGCCGAACCTGTTGAAATTTTCCGATACTAAACAATAACGATACGTTAGTAAAATAAGTAGTTCAACAGATGGTTCAAATCCAAAGTAAAAATTCGAAGAAAGGTTTGTACCTTTGCTACATCGTATTGAAATGGAGTATCCCCGAGCAACCGAGAGATGTCACTAAAATAAACATTTTTTGATATAATCATTATTATAAAGTCGCCACCGATAAGAAGATTAATTACATAAATACTAGAATATTTATTGACAACGTATTCAAGTATTTATTTCCAAATACAAAATCATCAAATGATGTCCGGTTCAGGAACATAGGGATTAAAAAGAGGATATAAAAATAATTATTTAATTTACATTAATTTGTTGTTGTGCCTTTTGTCCTCGAATGTTCCGTGTTGAAAATGTTTTCGTGAAATTTTTAGAAATATGATGGAAATTAAACCTTTAATCTTGTAAATACAGGTATTTGAACAGGAGGCTGTAACAGAACGAATAGTTAAGAACAGTACCTACTTAAGTAGAAGATTAAAAAATAATTGTTTTAAACCATGTATGTAATGGGAACAAAAACGTTTTGCTTTGATGTTATGTACTATTATAGATCGATATTGCCGTCCTTTGAGCGTAATCATTTACCTTTAATACAATCCGTGTAGTTATGCAGAGTGCATTAAGGCATTTTCACTTTTATTCAGTCAAGATTCACGAATTTTGTAATTTTTTTTATCATAAATCACCGAAAACACAAATTCAAATTAATATTATTTCATTTTTCGAAAAGTACAAACATTTGCGAACAGATTTTACATTTTATTTGGAAATATAAATCAATATTTCATACGGTATATTTTCAGATACATGCATCAAAACAGAATAAATATATCTTATGGAGAGGAATACTGTGTTATTGCATGAAATTGATAAAAAACTCTCGTTGTGTAAAAAAATCAGATGTGTTATAAGACAATATTTAAACTATTCTGTTTATTTGGTCGAAAACCATCTGTGTGCTTTACAGTAAGTAGAAGTTAATATTTCGGGTGGAAGATTTATCTTCTTAGATAAAGCCAGATTACTGTATGTTGGAAGTAAAACGTATTGCTATTTATAATACGACTTATCTTTATCATCGTTCCATATTCTTTTTTCATTATTTAGCAATGCTTCGTAATGCACACGCGATCTTGTTTGACTAACATTATTTATTCGATGGCTTTGAATAAACGAAATAACTTTTTATTGGATGGATTTTTATTGAAAACAAAAGAAACCTCTAATACCTATTATCATTCTGACAATTTGAGATAATGTTTTCGAAGAATGTAAAACCATTTAGCGTATTTTGACTTTTTGAAGTAGGCATCCACGGAAAATAAAACAAAAGAAACCTCTAATACCTATTATCATTCTGACAAGTTGAGATAATGTTTTCGAAGAATGTAAAACCATTTAGCGTATTTTGACTTTTTGAAGTAGGCATCCACGGAAAATAAAACAAAAGAAACCTCTAATACCTATTATCATTCTGACAATTTGAGATAATGTTTTCGAAGAATGTAAAACCATTTAGCGTATTTTGACTTTTTGAAGTAGGCATCCACGGAAAATAAAACAAAAGAAACCTCTAATACCTATTATCATTCTGACAATTTGAGATAATGTTTTCGAAGAATGTAAAACCATTTAGCGTATTTTGACTTTTTGAAGTAGGCATCCACGGAAAATAAAACAAAAGAAACCTCTAATACCTATTATCATTCTGACAATTTGAGATAATGTTTTCGAATAATGTAAAACCATTTAGCGTATTTTGACTTTTTGAAGTAGGCATCCACGGAAAATAAAACAAAAGAAACCTCTAATACCTATTATCATTCTGACAATTTGAGATAATGTTTTCGAAGAATGTAAAACCATTTAGCGTATTTTGACTTTTTGAAGTAGGCATCCACGGAAAATAAAACAAAAGAAACCTCTAATACCTATTATCATTCTGACAATTTGAGATAATGTTTTCGAAGAATGTAAAACCATTTAGCGTATTTTGACTTTTTGAAGTAGGCATCCACGGAAAATAAAACAAAAGAAACCTCTAATACCTATTATCATTCTGACAATTTGAGATAATGTTTTCGAAGAATGTAAAACCATTTAGCGTATTTTGACTTTTTGAAGTAGGCACCCACGGAAAATAAAATTCTAAATTATGCGGTAATTTCTATACACTGATGGAAAAGCCATTCGAAAGACCAAATTGCTGCTTGCAAATAAATCCAATTTCTCCGGACAATGGAGAAGGAATTGAGATATATATTGGAGAGAGGCAGAGAAAAGGAAGTAAAGTGTGGTGTGTGGAAGTAAATAGGTAGCGCAATATGAATTTTAAAAGTTTAACCATAATTACAAACTCTATCAATAAAATTACTTTGTATTCGTCACTTTATTTACACAGATATCAACATGTTTCGAAAGCGATGCTTTCTCCATCAGGAATATTTAGAATATTAATAATGACGCTACAAAGTGAATTACAAACTTTATCATATGAATGTCAGAAAGTAAGGAAAATTTTTGTAAATGTTACGGATATTGTAAAAGTATCACTTACAGTTTTTACAGCTTAATATGAATTTCAATAGATTTATTTAAATATTTCTAATAATTTCATGAATTGCGCAACCAGAGATCTATGGTAGATATTGTAAGTATCGTTCTGGTGAAAGACAACCATTCTGAGTCGAAAAGTTGTTTAAAACAGCTTTAGCGATGTTTGGTGACCAGATCCGAATAGACACTTTTCCACGTTCGTCTCCCCATATCCCCTCCCCCCCAATACCCTTCAGTATCACAATATACCCCAATCGAGGATACCATTCTCACGGACTCCGGTTAGCGGGGAGCAATTGGGACTCTTGCGCGGTATGCACATTACAAAAAATCAGGATTATGCAGTGGCGTTAATTTTGTTGCACATTTCAAAAAAAAATTTGAAGCTGTTGGCGGAGATTGGAAACAAGTTCTAGAGTCCAGATAATGATCGAAAAATGAAAAAAACAAAAAAAAAAAACAAAGAGCGAAGTTTTTTATTTTCACCCAAGAAATATATTTTTTTTCACATACTGCCACTTCAGGGAGTATTATTTTTTTTATAACTATTTGAAAATCAAGAAGAGTTCTATATTTATTGGCTATAACACTCCTTTGAAGTGAAATATCATTAAAAACAATAGATTCGTGACAGAATTTGAATAACATTTAGCATTTTTTACATCCCGTTGTTTTATTGTTCAACGTAGAGTAGAATCATTTTAAAAAGATTCTCGATTGAGTAGTGGTGTACTCTATGGTAGGAATTCTGCGGGGTAATGGGAAACTGCGGGCGGGTGTTACAAACTATTTCGAACCTATTTGAACCATTGTGCCCACTACTACGCAAGCGAGAATCTCTTTAAAATGATTTGCCAATAAAAGATATTATTTTCATAAACACATTAAAATATTTTCCCTGAAAATGCACTTTCTAGGTAGAAAAATAGACTAGGAATATGTAATTATAGTATAACATGAAAATCATAATAGGCTAAAGGTGTAATTTAATCGATTTGTCGTAATAATTTCTCATTATCAAAGCATATTTCACAATACGCGCATATTCATTTAAAACTTGTATTATATGACTATCATAACGTGTGCAATTAATATGCATTTATGGAGGTGGTATACAATATAAATAGATAGTTTGTTAATAAATTAATTACTTTGTGCTCTGCTCTCATAGTGACCTAACAAAATGAACTCTGTAAGTATTTTGGTTATCACAGCAATTTCCATAAAACAAGGTACCTATACTCGTACGTACAAAATGTGTTTCTTTTATATTATTTTCAATATGTTCATGACTAAGATAATAAACACCTCAATCCTGGCATTTACTTACTGTGTTTTTTTTTATAGTAGCAGATATTATTTGCCATCATCACCCTTCGAAATATTTTGTTTTTCATATTGTATTCGTAGCCCCTTTCGTGGTCATGACAGTTCGGTCTTATCCCAAATTTTTTGCTTAGTTATTTTCTAAAACAATATAAACCTTCGCTTTTTCAGATCGTATTTGTCGCTCTTTTCGTAGTCGTGGCAGCCCTGGCCGCCCCAGAGGCGCCACTGCACAATGTGATCCCCGTGCTGGAGAGGACTGAAGTGACGGACGAGAGGGGACAGTTCACCCTGAGGTACCGCAGCGCTGACGGAACTGTTTTCTCCGAGTCCGGAGCTCTCAAGCCCACACACGATGGCAAGGACTATGTACTAGTCAAGGAGGGAGAGTACTCCTTCATCTCTGACGATGGAAAGGTCTACCGCACCAAGTACGTGGCTGACGAAAAGGGATTCAGAGCTGAGGGAGAACATCTGCCCGTCTCCGTTGTCGCCTAAGAATTCTGAAACGTCTTTCAACTAAACATATCTGCTCTTTATGTGCTCAAACAAATAGTTTACAATAGTGCAAATTTAACAACGTATTGTTTGTTTCACTAACCTTCTTCATACCCTTCTTCCTTGCTTCAAAGAAATAATAGCCTCGGAAACAAAGACAATAGCTCGGTTAAATAAACCAAGGTTAAAAGTTATACTTCTGGTGCCAGTTGGATAAGGGACGTTTATTACACTCCCAACAAGTTGAAACTATCCGAAGGCCGTGTCAGAGGTCGTAAATTAAATAAGTCCTTTGACCCAAATAGTAGCATTGAGCTTTCGTGTTGCACGGACCGCGGCCCAGGGTTCACGGTCCGCTAACAAAGTATTGGTGAATTTACGGGAAATTGAAAAAGGCTTTACCTTAAAAACACGTTAAGCTCGTGATGCTAACTTTGTCTGATTGCGCAAAGAGTGGAATAAATTGTATCTGGTTTAAAATTGCTTAATATTTCGTAGTTGTATGATGAACATGTCATTGGTTCGTAGATAATAAAAAAAGGTTTACGAAGCAAGTACAAATATGATACTGTATCAATAAAGTATTAAAATGTTTCTTTAAAACTTCTAGTAGCCTCGAATGTTTCGTACACACGACAAATCAAGTAATCAACGACGAACCGATATAACATGTAACTTTAGATAAATATTTAAGTGCTCGGGAAACGACAGAAGGGATCCAGCTCACGAAATAAGGGTTCGAATTGAGAAGCTCTTAGAAGGAACTATTTTGTAACCGAGCTTCAAACTCAATTTTTTAAGCATGTTTGGTTAGTCGATATGTTTTCTCTTATCTCCTCTTTTTATGGAGACCTGGACACCGAACGAAGGATTCAAAAGTTTATCAACAGTTGCTGATGTCCCTGCTTGACAATCGTGTCTAGTCTTCAGTCATATTACGCCATAAATATTATATGCTACCCAAACTATTAGTCGGTAATTTCCAGATCAGCTGTAGGCAAACCATTGCACTCTGTTGCAGCAGGCTCTCTTCTTCAAACAAATTGCAACTTTAAAATAAAACATTAATCTATATTTCCCATTGTGCAAACTAGACACCTAAAAAATGTATTATTAAGTTTGTATTACTTGACCAAGAAAATATTTGCAGGTATTATGGGGCTAGAATGAAATAGAATGTTTCCAAAAATATTGTATCAATCAAACAAGCATAATAGATAAGGTTAACTGGAAACAAAATGAATTACGGCTAGAGATGATCGTGGGTGTGAAGATCCAATGTACTGGAGGATAAAATACATAAAAATGCTGGTCAAAGATCACATCAATCTATACTTCGCGTGTGAATCATATTATTCACGGAAAGATAACAGTTGACCAAAAATGTCCTCCTTCTGTTCTGACATTCGCGACAATGAATGATATGCGCAAACAGAAGGTCGAGCATCTTGTAACCGGTTGCATGTTTGGAAATATTTATTTAAGAGCAGTGGTTTGAAGATAAAGAATCCTGCTATCAATACTTGCAATGCGTGTGATGCCAGTCACGTGAAGTGGAAGGGGCTGCTGAGGTATAAAAGGAGCTGCGACCTGATTTCTATAAGGATTTTTTAGTTTTTTCATTTTTTATTGTAAATACCGCACCTACCGTAATAACCGCAATACGTAACTACTCTCTACTAACCGGAGCCAGTGGGCTATGGAATCCCCAATTGGTGTATGTTGTCGACTGGGGGGAGTACGGGAGGGGAAGATAGGTGGGAGGAGGAAGGTTAAGAAGTATCTGGTTGTTTTAATATCTCGCCACCAAACATGGCTACAGCCATTTCACACAACATTTCGATTGTCAATGGTGGTATTTCACCAGTACATATTTGAAATACAAAACAAAATCGAGAAACAAAAAGGTTCATACTAATCCAAAAACAGAAAGCACACGTGACGTCAGATATTCCAAATGCAATGGTACCAACATAACAAGGTATTTTGAGGAGGTGATTATTTATACACTTTTTAATAACGATTTATAAATTCATAAATAATAATAGTTAGATATTCAGAATCGTCGTTGGCTGATCTATATGAATATATATTTTTATAGCCTTAATATTTTCCTTATTATTTAGGTAAATACCAACACACATATGAATATGAACTAACCCAATTATTTTTTTAATAGGTTAGGTTTTCGGGCGACTTTTTTTTTCTTCGTATTTTTAATGACTTTATATCACTTTTAAAAAGTGTGTGTTGATTTATCCTGTTACCATTTGTAGATATATACATACCTACATCCAAATTTATATAATATAAAAATTGTATTCATAATAAAAACATTTTTAGTACTCGTACTCTGTAGTATATTTGCACACAATAAACTTCGCACTTGTGCGGTTTACAATCATAAAGAATCCATGCAAAGTGAACGGACTTTTACTTTGACAAATTGGTACAGAAATAAATATTGTTTTTATTCATCTCTTTAAAAATTATCATTCCCCCATAAAAAGTTTGAAGTTAATCATTATTTCTATGGTCCTTTTTGTATTCTCAGTGTTAATTTTCTCTTATGCTGGGTTGTCACCTTATCTATTCTATGATGTATTTCAAAGAACGAAAGTTGAAGTCGGTTCAATATATGGACCTTTCCATTTCTATCGGGCATTCCATCACATAGAAAACCTGTTCTGACTGATATTTTTCATAGATTCGGTGAAATATATCGTAGAATAGATGAGGTGGGAACCTAGCTTTAGGAATACTTCAATGGTTAAATAATATTTTCCGCAATAATGGGTATAAAATATCGGATGTCACATATGTAGTAGATGTTTAACATTTCCAATCGAATTGTCTTCTACTGTCTATTTACTTGATATCCCATTATCAAACAGCGGAAAGGACTTCGAATGAAAAATCTATTTGTTAATAAAACACGGTCTTTTTGTTACAAAGAAGTAGAATTAACTAGGGTTTATACACACTAGGTACACACAGATGTCGTTAGAAGTATTTTGATATAACAAAATAACACCCCCACTTATCAAAATAACGTACACAATACCTATATTTCAAAAGGAATATAAACATGTTAAATCTTTACATCCTGTATACCCAGCAACTGCATAAAGTAATAATGCTAGGTATTAGCCAAACCCTTTGTAAATATATCTGCTGGCATTTCAGCTGTTTCCAAATATTTCAGTTCTACAATTTTATCATTAGCACATTCTTTACAAAAATGGTATCGTATGTCAATGTGCTTTGTTCTTTTATTAAAGCTATTATTTGAAGACAGCTTAAGTGCACCCTGATTATCATTAAATAAAGATATGGTGTAAGACTCGTTAGTTATTTCTTTTAACAGATTACTTAAATAAATAGCTTCTCTACAAGCTTCGGCTACACCAATGTACTCAGCCTCAGTGCTCGAAAGAGCAACTATTTTTTGCTTCTTTGCTTCCCAAGAAATAACACATCCAGCTAAACTATAACATAGACCTGTATAAGACCTACGATCAATGATATTGCTTCCCCAATCTGCATCAACAAATCCTTCTAATTTTGAATGACCACATCTAGTATATTTCAATCCAAAATATTTACTTTTCTTAAGATATCTTTAAATTCGTTTAGCATATAACCAAGTTATCCTGGTTATAGCAATTGTTAAATTGACTCAGAAAACTTACTGCAAAAGCTAAATCAAGTCTTGTTAACACCGCCAAATACATAAGTCCACCAATGAGCTTCTGATAAGGTATTTGACTTTCACAATTTTTATTTTCTTTGTTAATATTCAATTTAGCCTCTAAAGGTGTATCTGCTACTTTACAATCTGCCATGTTAAATCTATTTAGCAACTGATTAACATAATTCTCCTGGCTTAAGGTAACTGTACCATTAACTTTGTCAACATTAACACTCAAACCTAAACAATTTTTGACCTGACCCAAATCTTTTATTTTAAATTTTGAAGCCAATACCCTTTTCAAATCATTACATTCTACATTATCATTAGAAAATACAAAAAAATCATCCACATATAAAGTAACTATTGTCTTTTTATCATTCTTAATTTTTGTGTACAGACATGGTTCTAATGTACTACGTGTATATCCTATACCAACAAGACATTCATCGACCTTCTTGTACCAGGCCCTTGAGGATTGCTTGAGACCGTAAATAGCTCGATTCAATTTAAGTACTTTATGAGAATCTAAGTCTTTTTGAGAATCTAATAAACATTCTGGTAATTCCATGTAAATTGTTTCCTCAAGATCCCCGTTCAAGAATGCAGTAGTAACATCTAAATGTGTAACATCTAATTCAAGTTTGACAGATAATGCGAACAACAATCTCAAAGTTGAATGTCTAACAACCGGCGAGAAATTATCTGTATAGTCCACATTTTTCTTCTGCATGTAGCCCTTGGCTACTAAACGTGCACGATATCGAACATTATTACTATTATCAATTTTTTTTCGTAACACCCATTTACACTTCACTTCAGTTTTACCATGCTTTGGCGTATTGTTATAAAAAGAATAGACTGGATGTAGGGATGTGGGAGAAGAAAAGGAGGAAGGTTGGGAAAGAGCGGTTACGGGAGACAGTTCATTGGTATAGACTTACCCCGAGGGTGGTGTCTCTCCAGGGAGCTCGGCTCTGGACATTCGACTAGCTCAGTTTCGGCAGGCCAAGAAGCTCCTCTGCGGGGTCGTAGGCCGACAGACAGTCTTATAATTGGGGGTCTGGGACTCTAATACTTCGTCAAATGAATTTACTAAATGCTTTCAGACTCAGTGTTTATTCAGAGGAAGGTACAGACATGGTAAGTTATGTTACAATAATCAAAAGGCTAGCCTAACCTCAAATGAAAGTTACGGGTGATTACTCTCTCTGATATTTTCTAAACGGGCATGATAACGGGGACTCGAATAAGTTACAACACAAAAGGGGAAATACAAAGACAGCTTACAGTCATGGTTGTAGCGGCAAAAGGGGTCCTAGTAGAAGCAATTCGCAACTGCCAACATGGCTGCTCGCGCGTTCCTTTAGAGACGCAGTAGGCGGCGTACCAGAGATGTCATCCTCAAGCCGGGTAGGAGGAGAGTGGCCGGCGTGTGGGCGTGCAAGCTGCCGTTGTGGCAAACGTGGCGCTCGCGTCGTTTTCGTTGTTGATGACGAGTGGCTAGGGTCTTTTTAGGCTCTTTCTGTCGTTACGTAACAATATCCACTAACTCCCATGCATTATTTTCTTTAAAACACTGAAGTTCTTCTTTTACTGCACTTAACCATAGTTTTTTTTTTCATTTCCCTGTAATGTTTCTTCTAAAGATAGTCCATTAGCATCATCAAACACACCCTCAGGAATACACATATTTAGCATCCCATACCGTTTTGGCTTCCTACTGATTCTGCTGGATCCAACTCGCTGCTCTGGTGAATTGTCAGCATCTTCATAATCACTAGTGTAAGATTCAGAAGTGCAGGGATCAGGAGTGTAAGTATCATCTGATCCATCTTCGACTAGTGTATCCTCATCTAAGGTTGTATCTTCCGAACTTGACGTATCTTTGCAACTAGTGTCCCCCACTGGACAAGAGTTTTCTCCACTCCCAGTGATTAGTATATTGACATCCGGGTTATTTTCATCTTCCATGATAATGACATCTCTACTTATAATAACAGAGTTCTTGGTATGATTATATAGACGATAACCTTTTACATCCTCACCATATCCGGTTAAAATATGTTGTGCGGCTTTCTTATCCCATTTTAAACGTTTTTGTTTAGGAACATGCACCATGACTTTGCTGCCAAACAAACGAAGGTGACTCAAGTCTGGTTTTGATCCATACCACAATTCATATGGGGTTTTATCCAATCCTGATGCAATAGATCTGTTTTTCAAATATACCGCGGTATTAGCTGCTTCTGCCCAAAATTTTTTGTCTAACTTTGCATCAAATAACAAACATTTAGCTTTCTCAACCACTGTACGGTTAGCTCTTTTACAAAGCCCATTTTGCTCTGGCATATAATAATTAGATTTTTGATGTATTATACCTGCCTGGTTTAGGTAACTTTTAAAATCCTTATTGCAAAATTCTAGACCATTGTCTGTTCTTAATATCTTAATTTTCTTGCTTAGTTGATTTTCAACAACTGATTTAAATTCCTTAAATCTGTAAAAAACTTCACTCTTCTGCTTCAGAAAATATATGAATGTCATTCGACTATAATCATCGATAAATAGTAGAAAATATCGACCACCACTTAATGAACTCGTTTCCATGGGTCCACAAATATCACTATGACCACATGAGAAAAAGGTAATCTCATTTGTTTTTCCTCGCAACAAGTAATACATTGAGACTTGGTTATGTCAACAGTATTGTCATGATTCAAACCGCATACAATACCGTTTCTCATTTTTTGCATATCTTGACTGTTAATGTGTGCTAATCTTCTATGCCACAATCTTCCACTAAGAGGAGTAGTCAACAAACAACTTGGTGATTGTAATCTCAATTTATAAACACCTTCTATCATATCTGCTACAGCAACTAATTCTTTCTGTATATTATAAATATAGCAGCATTTTCCTTTGAAGTCCACTTTATTGCCACTTTTAATTAACTGACTGACAGAGATCAAGTTCGTGGTAAGGTTAGGTACGCACAAAACTTCTTTTAATGTAACTTCGTACTTTAATTTCGGGGTTAACGTCACAATATTAACTTCTCCTGAGCATAAAACTGGCATAGCAATCTTATTAGCTGCTATTATCTCCTTAATACTCGTTTTATTCGACGCATTACAAACAATGTTTTCATTCGGTGTCATGTGAACACAAGCACCAGAATCTATAAACCAGTCAATTGAAGTTTCCGCTCATAAAAACAACAGAAAATGCATTAGACTTCTTCATATCATGCGCTGATTGACTAACAGGACACTGATTTTTAAAATGTCCTTCTTGTTTACATCGATAACATCTGATAGATTTGACAGATTTCATTATAGTTTTGACTTTCGGTGTACTTCTGACAACAACATTGCGACACTGGCGCGCTCTGACGGAGAACGCCCCAACCGATTCGGAGTCATTTCCTGTCATGTCGATTAATTTCGTTTTTATAACATCTGCACTGATTTTGATTCCACTATGTTCGATAGCCAATATCATTGGATAAAATCTTTCTGGTAAACCGGCAAGCAATAAACAGCCGATCCATTCATCGTTTACATTGAATCCGGTTCCACATAATTTCTGTCCGGTTTCAATAATTTGCGTGACGTAGCTCTGAATCGTATCACAAGTTTCAAGGCGAATCGATATTAAACTCCTTAATAAGGAAATGCGTCTAGAAAAACCATTATCATCGAACATTTGTTTCAGCATTTTCCATAAATCTGCAGTTGATTTATCTTGCTTGATATGGACGTACAGACACGAATCTATCGTGAGAATTAACTTGGCTTTTGTCTTTGCATCGTCTGCTGCTGATATAGCCACAGTTTTCTCGGACTTTATGCACTGTTCCATACCTTCCAATATAAGCAAATTTTCCACAGCGAACGCCCACTCATCGTAGTTTTCTCGTCCTTTCAGCTTGTTTATACTTGCGAGGTATGAATGAGACGCCATTTCTGTTAATAATATCCAACACTTGATGAGTCTGTAACAACTCCTTAACCCTATTCCCAACACGAAAAATATATCCGCGACAACAAGAAATTAGTTTTTAACACAAACACAATTGTACTACTATCGCGACTGATTATTAAAACTCCTGGAATTATCTGGGCCCATAACCTGTTAATAAAACACGGTCTTTGTTACAAAGAGGTAGAATTAACTAGGGTTTATACACACTAGGTACACACAGATGTCGTTAGAAATATTTTGATATAACAAAATAACACTATTCAAAATCATGGAAAATACCAAAAATGAACATCACTTTACCGAAATGACTAATAAATTTAACATGTTTTTGTGAGTTGTTAAATTTACATATGTGCCAAAAAATTGCATTTTAAATATATGTAATACACATATAATTATTATAATGTTATATTTGTTCACAATTATTGCCAACGCGTCACATTTAGTATACATAATATAATGAAAATGCGCATAATTCAAAGAAAAACACAAGCGATCCGACTAATATGTCAAACCTGCTTAAGTCATTGCTCATCACATTGCAAACTGAAAGTAGTTGTGTTGAAATACAAAATCTACACAGAATATTACTGCGGTGTGTAGGGCTCGATGATCTGGAGATTTTGTTGCTCAAACAAATTATGAATAATAGTTAATCTAAAAGAATTGACATTGAGGTTTGTACAAACGTTTAATTTCAACAAAGAGAACAAAAATAAATCGGCTATTCTACGATATCACATGATACGCAGAGCTACTTCAGTTACGAAATAATTTATTTACTTAATTTTTTAATAAGAATAAATAAATAAAATATATGCACTGTAATCCGAAAGAATCATACTTATGTTAGGTTGTTGAAAGAATGGAAACATAAAAAAAATCTGTTTTAAGTTGAGACATGTGAGCGACGTCTACTCTGATCACACATTAAAATGAACATAGAACAAACATTAAAATGGAAAACTTGATAGAATAACAAATCACATGACTTCCTACCATCCACGAATAGCAGTCGAAGCCTCTTTCGATTCACGCTAATGATCTTATTTTTGTTTATTTGGGAGACCAACAGTTTACATAAAAACAAGTTTAAGAAATAAGTAATATAAGTTTGACTTACGATAAGATTCCTTACGTTTTTCCTTAGGGTTAAAGACTTCTTGATTAACTGCGGAATTCCGGTGAGACATATTTGAAAACACAAATTGATGAAATATCTTCTAGTGACGTAAGATTTTGACCTAAAACTTTTTGAAACAATTATATTATATTATAATTCATTTTTATTTTATTTTTAAATATCATAAATAAGCCTTCTAAAGAAGAATCACGTTTTATAAAAAGGTACCTACCTCAATAGATAGTAACGACCTTTTATTGTTGTGTAGTTCTAAAAGTGACATTTGAATTTGTGCCGACTTGACGCGATTTGTTAAAAATGTCAACATCTATATAATGTTTACTAACTAATTATGTTTAAAGTTAAAAATAACGTAATTGGTAACATACTTAATATTGAGTTTTCTCTTGTTAAAACATCGCAAATATTGACATTTTTGATGAATGTCGCTCGCTGAATTCAACTGACAGCTGTCATCCGAGAGAACTGGAACCCCAGTTAAGTAAGAAGGCATTAACCCTAAGGAAAAGGTTAAAGAATCTTCCTTAAAAAGAACGGGAATAGCGCCCTTGGTTAGTTTATTGGGAACTCGTAGTTGGATCCGTTGTAGGAGTTCCGAACAATCTGCGGTGGATCTAGCAATTTTCTGCATAAAGAGTACATCGGCCGAGATTCTTCGATCTTCCAACGACATCATGTTAAAAAACGCAGCCGACTCTTGGGGACGGTAACTATGAAAATCTCGGTATCGTAGAAAGTATACATATCGCGGACTCTAAACTTCTTTTCGATCTTCATAGACAATAACTTCAAAAGTCTCCAAAATTTTAGGATTCATTCTGAGATCATGTAAAAAATTCACTAACCTTAAAATAATGAAAATGCTTTACTTTGCTTACGTCCGTATATCACTTGAATATGCATCACAAGTATGGAATCCACAATATAAAACATTTAATAAAGATAATTAATAATTAAAAATTGAATTTTTTAGACTTTTATAAAAAGTCAATAGATATCTCATATAAATAAAAAGTGGGATTTTTATCCAAGACACTGTTTAAGTTTGCAATTGAGTTCGGGTAGAACTTTGTAAACATCATAAAAATAGCTGCCACATGAGATTAAAAATGGAAAATAATATTCACAAATCTTGAATTTGAGATATGATATCGATGAAGGTGACACAAATTGAACTGATCTCATTAGCTAAGTCGGTTGAACGTTGCCCCGGATAGGCAGAGGACCTGAGTTCGCGGGTAAAAAAACTGACCGGGTGAGATTTGGAGTTAAATTTAATACGATTCCAAAGCTGTTTTGGATTGAAGGATATTTCATTTTCCACATTGATTATGTATTGAGTGTGACATTCTCGATTTAGTTTCTTATGGCGTGATCTTAAGAGAGAAAAAGTGGAGTAGTCAGACTGATTGTTGTAAATCTTGAAGTTTTTGAAATATTTGTATTTTTCCTTTTTCAATTTGATGAGAGCTGAGCTATACCAAGGCGGGTATTTTGAGTTCTCACTAGATTTACGCGGAATATGACCATCTATAAGTTGGAGTATTTGTGAGTAGAAGTTTGATAATGCTGAGTATATATCACCGATCGAAAGGAGCTCGTGCCAGTTTACTTTGTTGAGAAAAAAATGTATACGTTCATAGTCACCACGTTTGAAGACATGAACATTTCTTATTTCCTCCCTCAATGCAACAGATTCAGAAAAAGTTACATCTATCGTAATGGAGGAATGGTATATGTCTTCGACAATAAGCGAGTCCTTACATGCTGATACCTTAACAGAATCATTACAGAGAACTAGGTCTAGAATTGGCCATGGATATTATAGATTCAGGCAATCAACAAATGCAGAGCTGAGTGATTACCAGGTGTGTATGTCGCGTTATTTTGGAATTTTTTCCACAGAATGTAGGCTAGGTTGAAGTCACCTAAGATAAGAAATTTTTCACAAGGAAATTGTAACGTTAGTCTTGAAATTTCTTTGAGAAAGCTTTCCATGCTCTCACGATAAGTTGGCTCCTTAGGTGGGTAAACACAACAAATGTGAAGATTATTACGCAGCAATCCCTTAACTTGTAAGAATATTCACAAATCTTCTGCTTGTGAGTACCAGTCTGCACGCCCGGGGGCTACTAGCTCGCGTCGAACAGCAATCAAGACATCTCCACCCAAGCGCTGGCCAGTTACACAATAGTTCCGATCCCGGCGGAATACGTCATAGCGATTGTCAAACAACTCTTCGCTGCAGATGCCATCAATGAGCCATGATTCAGTTAAAGCAATAATATCATATTCGTTTGATCTGACAGCATTCAGCAGTGTATCAGTTTTTGTGCGTAGTCCTCTTACATTTTAATAATAGATATTCAAAGTCATTTTTCGGGTGGTGATAACATACAATCAAGTGTAAAATGGAGAGCTAATGCAAAATGTTGATTCCGGGAAGTAATAGTAATACTTTCTTTATTTTTAAATGATTAGTAAACTAATATTTAGTAGATCTATAAAGAGGATGTTGAGGGGAAGAGGGAATATGGAAGGAAAAATACATAGTAAATTCAAAGAGTAAGCGGGAAATATTTTTTTGAAAGACAATAGTTTTTGGTTTATGCCTCCTTAACATTGTGCCTGTGTGGAACGAGGGTCTCCTGCATCGGTTCCAGGGGGAGAAGAGAAATTCTGCGGTAATTACATCTTCTTCAGATTTTCCTCCTTCGATATATTGATTGGCGCAGAAGTTGAGTTGCGTCGAGCAAATATTTGGCTTTATCATTGATTATCATTATTATCATGAGAAGGATCGAAATATATTCCACTCTGAACCGCGGACGTGCGAAATAATATTAACATTCATTCACATACCATGTTTTAAATACACAATGGTTCTTGGCAAGAGTCACAATAATTATTGAAGTGATCAATTCAAACAGCCCGAAGCGCAATACTTTTATTGGGTTCATTAATTGCATTACTTGCAACATGATAATTGATTTTTCGCTACGGTATAAATACTATGCATTTTATAACAATATCAATCACATCGACATTTACTTTCGTAGTAATAACACAGCACAATGAATTCAGTAAGTTCACAGCTTTTGAATCGTTGATCATACCCACATTTTTGTTCTAATAAAAGTCGTCATTATAAAAGGCACTGATAAAAACAATTTAGTCAATTCATATATTAGCCAATTAACATGTTTGTAATTTTTTGTTCATTGTTATTTTTCAGATCGTATTTGTTGCCCTCTTCGTGGTTGTGGCAGCCCTGGCCGCCCCAGAGGCGCCCCTGCACAAGGTGATCCCCGTGCTGGAGAGAACCGAGGTGACCGACGAGAGGGGACAGTTCGCATTGAGGTACCGCAGCGCTGACGGAACTGTGTTCTCCGAGTCCGGGGCTCTCAAGCCCACACATGACGGCAAGGACTATGTACTAGTCAAGGAGGGAGAGTACTCCTTCATCTCTGACGATGGAAAGGTCTACCGCACCAAGTACGTGGCTGACGAGAAGGGATTCAGGGCCGAGGGAGAACATCTGCCCGTCTCGGTCGTCGCCTAAGAATTCTTGAAATTTTCCGAGAAAATTAGTGAGAAAATCTTTAATTATAAAGCTTTGTTTTGTGGGTTTTATTCAATAAAAATACTATGCAAATAATTTTTTCTTTCTTTTGTTCAATTTGGGAGATGGGAATGGATACCGTCCCCCTGGGAACCATTCATTGTATAACCAACACCTCTGCAATATGCCCAAGTGGTTCGCTACGTTTGGTGACTTAGCAGGGGTGCCCGGGTTCATGGGGTGGGGTTTGTCTAGGTTTTAGCGGTAGATGTGTCTGTCCACTAGCTGTGTGGTGGGTCAGATCGAAAGAGGCTGGTTGAGGGTGACCCCTTGACCTCTCCAGCCGGACTCTCCCGACCCATCGCCTTGCACCGCAGTGGGAGGGATCGATTTATTCCATTACTCCTAGACATATTGACCCCGAGATTTCTACGCACCCCTCATACCTTTTTCCTTTCTTCTCTCCTTTCTTTCCTTAAAGTGACCCTTTACACAATATCTACATAAATGAGGGTACGTCCTAAGGGAAATATTATGCCTTAGGGCCTTCTAAAAGGTGAATTAGTAAACGGATTTAATAATATTTTTACCGTTCTGTTAGATAAGAGTGCACGATGAGGGCCAAGGGAAAATATCTGCCCGTTTAAGCTGTCGCCTGAACCATCTGATTTTTTTTTCTGAAAGCTTGTTAACTGGAATTGAATGTAATTATTTATGCAAATTGTTAAATAAATAAATGATTTTCGTAATTTTCCCGACAAAGTTTTTTGTTTCCATTTTACCATGTCTAAAAAAGGACTTATTGAAAACTCAAATAGCTACTAAATTTATTATTCTAATATGTACCTATGTACTCCCTGAAACACCGTATTTTGTTTAGTTAAATTCGGCAATAGAGCAAGAACAGAACAAACATAATAAGTTAAAGGTTGATTTCTAAACTAGTTTTTTTTTAGGCTAGAAATATATTAGGCCTAATTCAGATATTTCATTTTTTCCGGCGCGTCTTAGGTATGTGCTCATTGTAAATATTTAGATATGCGATCATTGTAAATACATAGTTATTTGCTTTTGTAAATACTTAGATATTTGCTCATTGTAAATACTTAGGTATTTGCTCATTGTAAATACTTAGGTATGTGCTCAATGTAAATACTTAGATATGTGCTCATTATAAATACTTAGGTATTTGCTCATTGTAAATACTTAGGTATTTGCTCATTGTAAATAAATAGGTATGTGCTCATTGTAAATACTTAGATATGTCTCATTGTAAATACTTAGATATGTGCTCAATGTAAATACTTAGATATGTGCTCATTATAAATACTTAGGTATTTGCTCATTGTAAATACTTAGGTATTTGCTCATTGTAAATACATAGGTATGTGCTCATTGTAAATACTTAGATATGTGCTCATTGTAAATACTTAGATATGTGCTCATTGTAAATACTTAGATATGTGCTCATTGTCAATACTTAGGTATTTGCTCATTATAAATACATAGGTATGTGCTCATTGTAAATACTTAGATATGTGCTCATTGTAAATACTTAGATATGTGCTCATTGTAAATACTTAGATCTGTGCTCATTGTAAATACTTAGGTATTTTCTCATTGTAAATACTTAGGTATTTGCTCATTGTAAATACTTAGGTATGTGCTTATTGTAAATACTTAGATATGTGCTCATTGTAAATACTTAGGTATTTGCTCATTGTAAATACATAGGTATTTGCTCATTGTAAATACATAGGTATTTGCTCATTGTACGTACTTAGGTATGTGCTCATTGTAAATATTTAGGTATGTGCTCATTGTAAATACTTAGATATGTGCTCATTGTAAATACTTAGATATGTGCTCATTGTAAATACTTAGATATGTGCTCATTGTAAATACTTAGATATGTGCTCATTGTAAATACTTAGATATGTGCTCATTGTTAATACTTAGATATTGCTCATTGTAAATACTTAGATATGTGCTCATTGTAAATACTTAGATATGTGCTCATTGTAAATACTTAGATATGTGCTCATTGTAAATACTTAGGTATTTGCTCATTGTAAATACTTAGGTATTTGCTCATTGTAAATACTTAGGTATGTGCTCATTGTAAATACTTTATGTGATATGTGCTCATTGTAAATACTTAGGTATTTGCTCATTGTAAATACATAGGTATGTGCTCATTGTAAATACTTAGATATGTGCTCATTGTAAATACATAGTTATTTGCTTTTGTAAATACATAGGTGCTCATTGTAAATACTTAGGTATTTGCTCATTGTAAATACTTAGGTATGTGCTCAATGTAAATACTTAGATATGTGCTCTTTGTAAATACTTAGGTATTTGTTTATTGTAAATAATTTGCGAAAATAATAGTTTTCTCATTTGACTATTGTTTATTATTATCGTAATTAAGTATTGTTATTTTATGGAAAAAGGTTTACCTTTGGTAGGAAGGTATTTATAGATGTTCACGAAAATTTTAAGAATCAGTTTTAAGAATTTGTATTGGTGCTCCTCGATTCCTTGAATCACACCATTTCCATTGTTAGTTCCAAGTCTTAGACGTGGATTAGATTGGAAATAGCAATATTACCTCTTAGAGGAGTATGATGAACGATAAAAACAGGTATGATGATGGATTCGAAAGCTGTGAACCTACTGAATTCATATTGCTGTATTGTTGGGACGAAAGTCATATTCAATGTAATTAATATTGCCGTGAACTGCACAATGTACCATGATGAAAAATCATTTATATCATGTAGTAATACAACGCACTACCTTGTGAATAAGGAACTCCAGTTAAAAATATAATGACTTTAGAAATATATGTTCATACAAATCAGCTGACGCTGATTCTGAATATATAACTATCATTATATATAATTTTATGTAGAATTTATAAATCGTTATTTAAAAGTGAATAAAAAACCATTTCATCAAAATACTGTGTTATGTTGTTACCATTGGATTGAGCATTCTGTTTTTGGATTAGTACGGATATTTTTATTTTACGTTTTTGTTTGTATTTTAAAAATGGATTTAATTAATTTTGGCGAAATTTTAACTTAATTTGGGTGACTTTAAGCTCTATAATTATTGTTCAATATAAATAATTATTATTAATGAAAAAAATTAGAGTGTTCATGAGCAAACCAATTATCAATACGGATATTATGATATTGTTAATGCTCTGTACTATTATTATTCTTTGAGTTAAAGTTTCTAAAAATGTACATAATTTTCTTACTTATGTTTAGTTATGGTTTACTGTGAATAGAATATAAAATTATGTACGATAAAGCTCATCCTTGTTTTTAAATTTGACATTCTAACCTCAAAACTGATCAAAACCGACCGGCCATAGATTTGAAGCGTTTAGACGTTCTTTGAAAAATTGAAACATTGAAAATTATTTATAAAAAAAATAAAACAATTATACTGGAGTTCCTTATTAAAGCGTTCAGGGCGAACAAAAAAATATTGGGAACGGCACCTACAGGATATTTTCTCAACAACTTTATAAATCTGTGACACATTATTTTGTTAAAGAACATTATTTTTTAAATATTTTTGTCTTGCTTTGTTTTCGTCATACTCTCTGTGTGCTAATGAGTCTCTCGTTAAATGTATCTCTTGTTATGAACACTTGTGTTCTGTATGCTGTTTCTGTTTCTTCTCTTCTAACTTCGTTTACCTCTATAATAATATGATGTTTTCTTATTTTATAATGCCGTTCTTCCCGGAATGAGTGTCGTCTAACTATAATAATATATAATGTAACTTTTTTTGTAATATATATTCAAATTGAAACGAAATATTACTGGTAATGCAATTAATGGACTCATTAAAAGTTAACTGATTTGAGCTATATGAATTGATCACTTCACTGATTAATCTTGTATTTTTTTTACTGGTGAAGTATGTGTATCAGAAACTAATTAGCGTTCACGCTGTTTCTCTCCACGGGTAGGTAGAGAAAATAGTCCAACTCACACTCCTTACATCATTCACATTCATAGATCATCTCATGCATACTCTTCTATATATGTTACTAAATTATATTGTGTTTTTCTTCGAACAAAGATGAACTTCCAGCTTCTTTATTCCGTCTTCAATGATTTTAGTATTGGAAGCATTATTTCACTACACACGTGAAGAAACTTAACGAAAGATATCCGCTTGAGATTTTCTTTAACTTTGTTTGAGCAATAAAAAAATGCTTTACAAATTATTCATCTAATTGTGTTCAGTCAATCAAAAATAGCGTAAAAATTTATCATCTCATTTAGAAATTTAGTCATAACACAAAAGTATACACTTCTTATTAACTGATGCGTATTTATACAGGCAATTATCGTTAACCCTTTAAATGTCAATTAAAGCAGGTATTTATTACATTGCAAGCATCCAACATAAATAATACTTATGAAGGTATTTGAAAAGGTAAGAGTAAAATAGATTCATTCGAAAGTATTTTTTTACATCAGAATCATACTAATTACGTTTAGATCAGAATCTGCGTCTGAATAAGATGACGTTATTAAGATATCTGAAAAGTTCCTTTTAGTATGTATAGTATTATTATATGCGCATGTTTTGAAGAAATAATTCTGTTTGTGAAAGGAAGAAGGGATTTATGAGTCAAATATGCAAATCCGTACATTTTATGGAAAGTCAATGTAAGTATGTAAATATGCATAGATAATTATACAATATTCTACAATTTTACTGAAGTCAAAAACATATTACCAAATTACATTATATTTTTATTACATTTTACGATTCATAAATAGGATGAAAAATATAAATTCATAAAATGCGTAATGATAACTGCAAATCATAGCACTCGTTCAAACTAAATTTGTAAATAAATATAAAAATGTAAATCATAGCACTCGTTCAAATTAAATTTGTAAATAAATATAAAAATGTAAAACATAGCACTCGTTCAAACTAAATTTGTAAATAAATATAAAAATGTAAATCATAGCACTCATTCAAACTAAATTTGTAAATAAATATAAAAATGTAAATCATAGCACTCGTTCAAACTAAATTTGTAAATAAATATAAAAATGTAAATCATAGCACTCGTTCAAATTAAATTTGTAAATAAATATAAAAATGTAAATCATAGCACTCGTTCAAACTAAATTTGTAAATAAATATAAAAATGTAAATCATAGCACTCGTTCAAATTAAATTTGTAAATAAATATAAAAATGTAAAACATAGCACTCGTTCAAACTAAATTTGTAAATAAATATAAAAATGTAAATCATAGCACTCGTTCAAACTAAATTTGTAAATAAATATAAAAATGTAAATCATAGCACTCGTTCAAACTAAATTTGTAAATAAATATAAAAATGTAAGTCATAGCACTCGTTCAAATTAAATTTGTAAATAAATATAAAAATGTAAATCATAGCACTCGTTCAAACTAAATTTGTAAATAAATATAAAAATGTAAAACATAGCACTCGTTCAAATTAAATTTGTAAATAAATATAAAAATGTAAATCATAGCACTCGTTCAAAATAAATTTGTAAATAAATATAAAAATGTAAATCATAGCACTCGTTCAAATTAAATTTGTAAATAAATATAAAAATGTAAAACATAGCACTCGTTCAAACTAAATTTGTAAATAAATATAAAAATGTAAATCATAGCACTCGTTCAAACTAAATTTGTAAATAAATATAAAAATGTAAATCATAGCACTCGTTCAAATTAAATTTGTAAATAAATATAAAAATGTAAATCATAGCACTCGTTCAAACTAAATTTGTAAATAAATATAAAAATGTAAAACATAGCACTCGTTCAAACTAAATTTGTTAATAAATATAAAAATGTAAATCATTGCACTCGTTCAAACTAAATTTGTAAATAGATATAAAAATGCATCACCTTGATTTTAAAGGGCTTGATAATATCGAAATTTAAATGGAATACGTTTTGAGCGTAAAGCAAACAAGTAAACAACTTTGCTTTGTACTACTTTTAATATTTAAAAATATGAGATACGCATAGAAAATGGTAACAATAATAAAGTTTAAAATATCGAATATTTGGAAAGCATTGCAATAAAAATACATACGGGTTCTTGTGTTATTCATACACAGTTTATTGAATTCTCCAAATTCAATAAACATGAATTGAGAGAAACTACATTGAGATACGACTTTGAAAGTCCAGAAATTACGAGATATCTAGCATTCTTGACGCCAAAACCCATAAGACATCATACAGATTGTCGGTTTATTGTGAAGATTCTGTTGAAAGTCTTTCGTATAAATTGGTTGCGATTCGTTATAATAAATTATATACAGTCTGTGAACCAGTTTCGTCGAAGACATTAAGCATTCTACTTTTATTTCTTAACAATTTAAAACCTTAATTAAAGTAGTTAAACTCTAGGTACAAATTACGTCGCTCCTCGCAAACTCTTCACAATAATCTCAGAGTGCTCTGGCAGAATATTATACGTAAGGCGCTATATGGAGGGTGCCTCATCTGGGGCGACACCAGCGTCGCGCGAGACCGGAAAGTTATCGGCTGCCTCAACAAGGCACACCTCTCCCCAGGCAATCCCCAGCACATTCTATGAAACAGTTGTTGTTGTTCTATATTGAAATTGCTTACGATTCCGTTGAATTCTCTGGTGTCTCCCTGGTGTTTCTTTTGGCTGCCTATAAACATCAGTATGACGACACATTGATGTCCCACTAACATAGGGTCCATACTGCTACATAAGGTACTTCATTCAAGCAATCCAAATTGTAACGATTATTACATGAAAGGGTGTGACGAGTGGAAACATATATAGCCATTCGAATTAATATGTCAAAAACGCGCAGTGATGATGGATTTATTTATATATATGGATACAGAAAATTTGTATTTGGCATTAAAGTGATGAACGTGAAAGCTTGAATTGAAATGGTTATTATGTAACCATGGTTACACATAAATCCGTCCTACCTGTAAATCAATGTAGGTATATTTGAAATAACGATATTTTTGTCAATTCAATACTTTTTAATGTGGCGTCAAATACGTTTAGAAGATACCAAAGTAATTACAGTATTTCAGGAAACACATACTCGTACTTCCAACAAGAAAGATTTAAAAACTGTTTGATTTATTCATCAAAACTTTAGTCTTCCTCTAAAAAACGAACGTAAATAACTTCTTGAATAAAACTACAGAAATAACTGGTTCAAATTATTTATTTAACGACTTGAATAAACATTTGAGCTTCATGTGAAAAACAAACACCCAGATAAATTTAAAAGTTAGATGTTTCAGGCAACAACGGAGACGGGCAGATGTTCTCCCTCGGCCCTGAATCCCTTCTCGTCAGCCACGTACTTGGTGCGGTAGACCTTTCCATCGTCAGAGATGAAGGAGTACTCTCCTTCCTTGACTAGTACATAGTCCTTGCCGTCATGTGTGGGCTTGAGAGCTCCGGATTCGGAGAACACAGTTCCGTCAGCGCTGCGGTACCTCAGGGCGAACTGTCCCCTCTCGTCGGTCACCTCGGTTCTCTCCAGCACGGGGATCACCTTGTGCAGGGGCGCCTCTGGGGCGGCCAGGGCTGCCACAACCACGAAGAGGGCAACAAATACGAACTATAAAATAAATAAAAACTGTATTAGAAAACATTTCAACATCATGAGTCTGATAAAGGAGAAACTTAAATATGTAGACAAATTTAAAATCAGTGGACTTACAGAGTTCATTTTTGATATGTTGTTGCGGTGAAAGCAAATGTTGAAGTGATTGATTTTTCCGTGAAGTGCATTATTTATACTTCAGGAAACTATTATGATACATGAACATAATGAGCTTAATGGTAAAGAAATTAGTAGAGCCCTTCAGGCTACCTGCATTGTTTCTACATGTGGAACTTCATTGCTGACTTGTCGAAAATACTTATTCTTTTATTGGAGTTACATGTAATTATTAGTAACAGTATCTACATACTTTCATTAATAGTTTCATATTTCCCATGTTCATGGAGAAACATTTTTGTTGATCACATAATCGTGAAATATCACCATTAGGAATGAAAAATCTTTCACGATGACGAAGAAATACGTACCTTCCTATTGTCAAATTTCGATATGTTTTAATTTGAAAACGAATCACGATTATTAGGAGAGCAACTCTTACGCACCGGATCAAATTGACGGCTTCCATAAAAGTAATGACTGTTAAGAGGACACAATACCCTAAAAAAAATCCTTTTAGGGCGTTCCTAAAGACCGGTGGGAGGAGTTGATGTTTCACGGCGCACTTTCCGTCCGCAGCTAAAAATTATTGCACAGTGTGACATGTCGCGATTTTATTTGGACAAATATAAATGAATTTCTGTATGATATTTAAATGCATTTATGAAAATTAAGTTTATTCTTAGCAATAGTTAGGTAATAATATAATTTACATTGTTTGTGGAAACTCATGGTTCCCCACAGTGGTAAATTATGATCATCTGCATCATATGAGAGTTCCCAAATAATCATAAATCACACATCCTTTCTTTGGTTATTCATTTTTGTTGGGTGGAAATTTCCGAGGCCAATATAAACTCAAAATCAAACGATTTTTGTTTTCAATTAATTTATTCACGTCAAATATTTGGTCACCTATTTTTGAAACTTTTATTTAAATACAAAGTTTTAAAAAATCTTTAAAATAATTTGGTTACATAAACAAAGAATGTTTACGTAGGATACATGTAATCTGAAAAAATATAGTAATTAGAATCATCAGATGAAAAATGAAACATATATAAATTACCTATCTAATATTTATTTCAAATAATCGACTGTGTTTAGAAAAAAGTTAAAATTTTACAGAAGAAACGAAAGACGTTACAAGAGTGAGTTTTTCATAACAATAAACAATATATATCAGCGTAAAGGGAGCGCCGTAATAATAATTGTTTTCAATTTAAATAAAGGAGAAAAGAAATCCTTAATACATTTTTTTTTCAGTATTGGTATGTTTTGTTAGGAGATTTCTGCATAGAACCAGCCAGTAAGAATATAATTCCACGATTGTATCAATTTCTGACGGACTCCATGGTAAGGCTCTCGACTACGAATCCGAAGGTCGCGGGTTCAAATCTCGGCGTGCGCAAATACATTTTATTTAATTAAGTATTTTATTTTCATGTCAATACCGCACCAGAGTTTTGACTGTCCGGAGCCAGTGGGACGATAGGATATGTTGTGACGGTAAAGGAAGTCGGGAAGGGAGAGAGACTGGGAAGAGGAAGTTTAGAAAGTACCTGGCTATTCGGATCTAGTCATCAAACATGGCTAAAGCCAAATCAAGAAACGTTTTGATTATGAATGTTGTTTTTCACCGGGGCGATACTTAGAGTATCTACCACTGTGGAACGTGCCGCAAATAAAATTTCAACTTCGGACTCAAGCTTCTCTAAAACGACTCCTAGATCATTTTCCTCTTGTTCCAATAATTTCCGGACATCTCGGATAAATAATTAATATGCGAAAAAAAATCGTATGTATAATTATGTTAATTTAAAAAGAAATACAATTTTTTTTTGCGTATAATTGTTTTTACTCGTGACAGCTGTTTGACATTCCGAAATTATGCCTCCACACACATAAAAAATTCTGTGCCGCAAAACTTTTTTTAATATTTAAATTTAAATAATAAATAATAAATATTAAAAATAAAAATATACTTTAAAACCGTAAAATATATACATACATGTACATATTTCTATGTCCGCATTTCATTAAAACTAGCACACTGTGCGCTTTAAAAATATAAATTTTGTGCTAGAAAGTAACATGTTTTATTAAATTGTGGAAAAATTCAAAATACCTTTACTTACTTGTAGAAGAAGTTTAGTACAAAAAAACATAAAATTTCAATATTAGATTTCAAGTATTCGTAAGAATAAAATAAAAATGTGAGAAAATAAGTCAATGTAGCATCGGGCGGTAACACGTCCTCAGTCGCCGAATGTTGATCGGCAACTAAAAATTTAAATGCCATAGGTGACTGACACGTAAACCACTATTCGGCGCGACCGCGGCTTTTACATAACGTAAATGAAACAGCGTGAAGAAGATTCGCGGTATTTCAGTTAAAATCAATTAAACCCCTCTAAATTATCGGGTGATTTCTTAAGAAAGGGAATGTAAGTTTTCTGACACCTTAAAAACACTGAAATATATAAATATATGTAATACGGCCATCATAAAATCATTACCCTAAAATGCGGCGATGTCGATAAAAACTCATGTTTTTTTACATAACGTAAATGAAAACAGCGTGAAGAAGAATCGCGGTATTTCAGTTAAAATCAATTCAACCCCTCTAAATTATCGGGTGATTTCTTAAGAAAGGGAATGTAAGTTTTCTGACACCTTAAAAACACTGAAATATATAAATATATGTAATACGGCCATCATAAAATCATTACCCTAAGCTGCGGCGATGTCGATAAAAACTCATGTTTTTTTACATAACGTAAATGAAAACAGCGTGAAGAAGATTCGCGGTATTTCAGTTAAAATCAATTCAACCCCTCTAAATTATCGGGTGATTTCTTAAAAAAGGGAATGTAAGTTTTCTGACACCTTAAAAACACTGAAATATATAAATATATGTAATACGGCCATCATAAAATCATTACCCTAAGCTGGGGCGATATCGATAAAAAACTCGTGTTTTTTTTGTATACCTTGTTAAATATTTTCATAAATGAAAGTTTAAAAAAAAATTAATTTTGATTTTGGAACCAACATATTTTTTCCCCATTGTTTTCTATGAAATGTCGAATATACGAGTAAATGCGTGATCGACATCACCCCCATTGGTGGTGTGATTTCGGCCCTACATAAGATGGTTTTACTAACAATAATGCCGAGTCTCCGAAGGTGTATGCAGTGATTTTATACGGCTGTATAATAAAATACGACATACTTATATATGCAGTCGGCTTAGAGAAAATACGTCATAATTATTATAATTTCCTACAGAAACAAGTATTTCAACTTTTTTTTTCTCTAACCCGACTGCGTATACTATATACTCGTATATATATATATATATATATATATATATAGACTGCATACTTATGTATGTCGTATTTTATTATTCGGCCGTATCATATCACTGCATACTCCTTCGGGGACTCGGCATTATTGTTAGTGAAAATATTTTATGCAGCGAATTTCCGCTCAAGATGCCTGCAAATAAAAGTATGTCGACTTTGGTTATACTGCCGCATATCCTCTTTGCATACTTACTTTACAAATGAGGACGTACAGCAGAAATAATCCTTTAGGGGATCAACTATCGTAGGGATCAACTGTCGAAAGGATCAAGTGTCGGGGGGATCAACTATCGGAAGGACCAACTATCGGGGGCCAACTGCCGGGTCAGCCTCCACCCATAGAAAAAATTGACGAAAAACATAGAAGATAAATTGATTAAAATCCAGTGGAAATGAGATCACAAGAAGTAAGGTGTCTCTTGCCTGCGACGTAGCAAGCTAATAATAGTATGAGTATCATAAAGATTATCCCAAGTTCTCATCAGTTAATCTTTGTCCCAGAAATAATTCGCTACTTGACAGCAGGTAACAAGCATTGTCATTGAATACTTTCTTGAAATTATTTTCAGCTGTAAAATAAAAATTGTTCGTGTTGTCGCTTAAAGTGATCTTAACTGTAAAGCGGAAAATCCAAGATGAATTGGCTTTATGAAATTAAAACAGATTCTTCTGTCTGGAAAGTCTAGGTCAACCACATCGTTTATTGCTCGCTATGTTATTTGCATAATGAAATTCGAAGCTTTAAATGCCTATCCATTTTCATGACTTTTAAATCACTCTGAAAAACAAATCTTGCTAAACTGTCATCTTTTTAATTAGGAGAACTATTTATCTCTCAATTTATATATTGTGATCGATATAATACATTCATCATGAAGGTACTGGATTGGTTTAGGCCAATAATAATTAAAACGGCTTCTCTACAATGCTAAACTGTCATCTTTTTAATTAGGAAAACTATTTATCCTTCAATTTATATATTGTCATCGATATAATACATTCATCATGGAGGTACTAGATTGGTTTAGGCCAATAATAATTAAAACGGCTTCTCTACAATGCGAAACTGTCATCTTTTTTAATTAGAAAAACTATTTATCTATCATTTTATATATTGTCATCGATATAATACATTCATCATGGAGGTACTGGATTCGTTTAGGCCAATAATAATTAAAACGGCTTCTCTACAATGCGAAACTGTCATATTTTTTAATTATAAAAACTATTTATCTCTCAATTTATATATTGTGATCGATATAATACATTCATCATGAAGGTACTAGATTGGTTTAGGCCAATAATAATTAAAACGGATTCTCTACAATGCTAAACTGTCATCTTTTTAATTAGGAGAACTATTTATCACTCAATTTATATATTGTCATCGATATAATATATTCATCATGGAGGTACTGGATTGGTTTAGGCCAATAATAATTAAAACGGCTTCTCTACAATGCGAAACTGATATTTTTTCGCAAACAATGTGATTTCCTAAGCGACACATTAATGCCCGACACTTGAACACTGTTGGAATCTGCCCCAAGGCTTCAGATAAGACTGATAAAATAAAGTTATTTTTAATGGGAAATATACCCGCTGTAAAGATTTAGGTGCCCCATTGTTCCTAACTTGTCCTGTTGAGAAATCAAATGTTGCCATCTGTCTTGTTTTTTATCGGTGTTGACTTCCGCTCTCGAACTGAAGATCCGCGGAAACACATTTGAAATCGGCTACCATGTCATGTTTTTGTTTACTAGTATTATTTGCTCCCATTTCTTTAAATAATAAAAATGAAAGTTTTTAATGATAGAAAATGTACAAATGATAAACGTACATTAATTAACATAAAATGCATTAGTAGTTTTTGTTTCTATAAATAAAAAGGTTTTTTTTTGCGGGATGTTTGTTTATTGGTTAGCGAGCTATTCATCATGCTTGAAATTAGGCGACAACGGAGACGGGCAGATGTTCTCCCTCGGCCCTGAATCCCTTCTCGTCAGCCACGTACTTGGTGCGGTAAACCTTTCCATCGTCAGAGATAAAGGAGTACTCTCCCTCCTTGACGAGTACATAGTCCTTGCCGTCGTGTGTGGGCTTGAGGACTCCGGACTCGGAGAATACAGTTCCGTCAGCGCTGCGGTACCTCAGGGCGAACTGTCCCCTCTCGTCGGTCACCTCGGTCCTTTCCAACACGGGGATCACCTTGTGCAAGGGCGCCTCTGGGGCGGCTAGGGCTGCCACGACCACGAAGAAAGCGACGAAGACGATCTGAAGCATTTGGTAATTAGAATATATTATTTTATTTTTAAAAGGGATTAAAATGCGTGTCTTATACACCAATTATAACAAAAAAAACTTACTGAGTTCATGTTGAAGTACTTTGCGATGCGTGTGATTGGAAAGGCGAAGGAGAAGTGATGTTGATTTACAAATGTTTTCACTATTTATATCAAATATTTATTTGTCGGCAAATGATAACCAAAATTTACCGCATTATTAGCGTGCCTTACGATTGTTAATAAATTACTACCTCAATTACCTATCATAGGGTACCCCGGGGGCTGCAGAGTAGTCATACAATTTATTGTAAATATTAAAAACTTAGACGCTCCATCTTAAGGGATGCTGTGTGAAGGAAAGGAAGGAGAAAAAGTTCTTGGAAGGAAACAGGTATAAGGGGATGCAATAATCTGGAGGTCAGTGTGTCCAGGAGTGACGGACGTAGGAATCCACTGCGGTGCAAGGCGATGGGTCGAGAGTCATGCTGGAGAGGTCAAGGGGTCTCCCTCAACCGACCTCTTCCGATCCAGCGCGCCACGAAATTGGTGGGCAAACGCCGCCAAAACCTGAAAAAACCTGACCCCATAAACTCGGCACCCTTGCTATGTCACCAAACGTAGTGAACTACGTGGGGTGAACTATGGTAAAGGTATTGGAAATTCAATGAATGGTTTCCAGGACGGCGGTACCCATACCCGCATCACAAATTAAGAGATATATCAGTATATTTTCATTGTTTTGATAGCATTATGTTAATTATCGAGTAATTTAATTATTGATCGGTCTTTTAATGGAACATTTTTATTTTGAAAATATATTTTTTAAAATTGTATTTGTAACATTCCATCGTGAAATTAATAGGTAAAGTGATTAATGTTTCGAGAGATTACAGATTATTATTACCGTCTGTTCCAGCGTTCCTCTTTACGAGGAACGGCTGAGCGGCCTGTTTCATAAGACACTTAATTTTGGATTTGAGGCCAAAATAACCACCCAAGCTTAATGATATGTTTTTTTTTAATAAACGTGTATTAAATATCTAGTACTGATGAGAAGTATGAAAGCTCTGTCCCCAAATTTAGCAGCATTTGTACAAGAGGGTTTACCCACTCTGTTCGACGCATCAGACTTGGCCGATCTGAGCGTGAGTTTGTAACATTTCAACGGTAGCGGTGTTCCTCAGAATCTCATTTAGGTCCACTTTTATTTATCATTTTTATCAATGTCATACTTATATACACACCTAATAGGCGCAAAATGCGCATCACACATAGAGTCTTAATGTCGCCTTTGGGCATGATGTATGGAAGATCTTTTTGTGGATGGGAAGGAGAATTGTAGGAAGAAGGAAACACGGAAGCCGGCATATGCCCCATATGTGGTATTGACCCAACCTTAGGGTGTTACTTTTACATGTATTTCGTATACTAACTTTTATTAAATAAATAAATTGATTAACTGCCTCTGCCGTGGAACTAACAGTGCGTTAATGATTAAACCAGAAAAGTTTTAAATCACTAATTAATGTTAAACACTACACCGTACTGTGAGGTCATTTCCACTAATTACTGGAAACGCCTAAAGATAAACAAATTTTTCGTAACTGTTTTGCGACATAATACGTTAGTTTGTAAGTGGTTTAACGACGAACTAAATTTAACGTCAAAGGTCAAATTTAATTAAATTTATGTTGGCCAGCCATGTAATTTGATTTATTTAAATAGGATTGACATTGAATAACAACCCAATTTCGACAAAATGTTCGCCCATTTTAGAAAATCTTGAATAATAAATAATGAATTTTGAATAAATAATGGAATTTCCTGGGTCAGAGAACATTAGATTTAGTAAATTAAATTTTTAAGGACTTAATAAGTCATTTGAACTATATGCACTAAAAACTTGTACTGATCGCTGTCGTTTCGTAATATAAGGGTAAGATTCCTGGGTTCTTCATCTTGAGTTCGATTCCCGACGAAATAAGAATATATTAATGTAAATTTTTTTGATCAAATATATTTGGAAATGTTCATACATTTAAAAAACACCACCTCAGAGGGGCAGTGTAAAAAAGACGCAATAGAAAGTAACGAAGAAAAAGTCCTGTAAGATGGAGCAGTGGATTGAATGACTCATAAAACGGGATTATGTATGATGCCCAACTGGACTTGGTAGTTAAATTGTTTTTGGACATTTCATGCTCAATAGTGTTACAGGTAGTAACTAAATAACTGACCATCACCCCGTTTCTCCACAGGGGTAGGCAGAGAGAACGGACCGCCAAACAACTTGGTCTTGGCATTAATTTCTTGCTTCATTCACATTCATACATCGTCTTATTCATCCTCTTCTATTATTTTGACTTCTGACATGGCCCGATTCAAGCATTTAATTCACTTGATCAAGCTATGTCTTCCTCGGGCGCCCCCGGCTTCTTCTTCCATTCGCATTCATATTCTCCTTACACTCCTTTCTTGATTCATTTACTCTACATGCCCAAACTATCAAATCTTCCCTTTATTAATCTTACTAATAACGCTCACATTAGCCTAGTATTCATTGCGAATCTCAACATTTTTACACGATCATACATGATTTTACTACACATTCGTCTCAGAGATCTCATTTCTACAGTATTCGGTCTACTTTCATTCTTTCTCTGCCAGTTCCATGCCTCACTGCTATACATCAGGGTTGATATCAGCACTCCATTGGGAACTGGTAGCTTCTCTTCTTTGGACATTTTTCTGTTTTTTCTGTACTGAAGTTTCCTGCATTCACCCATCTTTCAATATCCCTATCAGTCTTTCCATCTTTCGGGAACATACTTATATATAATTATATATGCAAAACTCATTGACCCCCCCTTTCCAACACCATGACTTTAGACCCACATTCATGATTAGCTCATTCTTCATACATTATAGCGTACGATATCAGATAGGCAGGAACTCCAAATTGCTTGAGAAAACTTATTTGTTTTGTTTTGTGTAGATATATTATATAATATACGAGAAACACTGAAAGTCCAGAAGAAATATTTTTTAGTCAATTTTTGAATTTTTTATTTTTTTAATTTTATTTAATTTCATCAAATTTAAATATGACAACAAAAACATTAGACACTCATCTCCCTAGGACAGGATGTTGAATGTTTTATTATTTTTAAAGCTGTGATCATATTGTATACATCATATTTTAAATTACCGCAAATCGATGAGTTTTTAAAAATCTTTACTAGTTCAGACAATTTTTTTAATGTAGAGTAATAAAATCTCGATATTCGCCAGGCGTCGAGCTGTATGGAAGCTGTTTCGCCTTCCGAAGTCATAGAACATGACTTTTGTTGCGCTATTAGAATATTCTGCTAATGTAAATACATTACCGGCTGTCAACAGTGTGGAAGTTACGAGTATATATACCTATTCGTAAAACATATATCATGAAATTAATGTAGGTTTGCATTGCGACAGGTGATAGGTGAATACTTGTAATGTGTAAATTAACCGCATCACCGAACAATCTTTCAAACTTTGGCAGATAGAGTAATTTCGGTTTCAGCATGTTAACCTGCATATTCTCTATATTATCTAGTCCTTTCACACTTTTGTCCAGGAAATCTGTTTGTTTCTGAGCAACAAAAAATTCTAGAACGGTGACCTCTGGGGTCACACAACATTCACTTCTTTATGGATTTTAGAGGTCAATGAAAGTAGGTACGTGGTATCCATCGCGAGGTTTCAAATTTTGAAGTAGGCGTTACTGTCTCGTATTGTCGCATAAAAAACTCCAATGACGTTATAAAATAAGAAAAAGTTGTTTACAGACATTCGTTAGTAGTATTTTATTTATTTAAACAAATAATGACTTCGTATAAAATTACATTTACTTTTAATAATATATATTTGCTTTAAAGCAATCCATATTTATGTTTAGGTGTTCATTGGAAAAAGAGACATTTGTCAAAAAGTTAATGGTATCTTCACGGTGAGAGATTTTTTTTCTTTCAAATTAGGTTAAAAATTTAAGTGATTACAATTAATGTGAATATATGTAGGTAAATTATATTGATTACAAAACATAATTCTAATAACAAATTATTTTAAACAGTTATATCACAGCAAAATAATATATTTTCATTTTATTCTAAAAACTTGCCAATTATCAAAATCATGAAAATTATTTATTATTTACATCAAACTGACCAAAAGTAATAAGGTCGTAAGGTGGTGAGAGCGCTAGTCCCAATAAGACAGAGGTCCTGGGTTCGATTCACAGATGCGATATTTACCTTTTTATTGTCTATATCTTTTTCGCTTTCGTATTTTCATTTGAGATTTGTTTTTTATGTTTTTAATTCATAATTATCTAATCCCACAGCTTATATGTGGCAATTCATTTTTAGAACTTGGTGCTAATAAGCGAATATGAGTATTAAATTCATAGTTCAGTGACCGGTTAGCGGCTGAGTTGGCATCGCGTTTGGGTCTCACGCAGGCGTCGTGAGTTCAATTCCTCGGTTGGCTCCTCCTCCATTTCGACACAAGCAACATCTTCCGCTTACTGTGATGGTAGTAGGAGATTTTGAAACATTGTCGGGTTATTCGTATAGATGTATCAGGGAATATTAGTCATTCTTTAAAAAAAAATAAGATATAAGAGTTCAGTTTAAAAATTAGATAAATTATTTGGACAACTTTGAAGTAAATTTTTTTAAAACGATATTATATTTTTATAAATTGTCATAGAATTTTTGTGTGAGGTAAACCTATTATTAAAACCAGTTTGTTTGTGTTATTTACTCGAAATGTCTCAAAGGCACAATTTATTATAATTGCTTCAATCATTAATAACATTCGCAATAAAACATTATTATTCTCCGACAATTCATTTCATATAAATAGTGAAAACGTTTGCAAATCTACATCATTCGCCTCATCTTCATCTTTACGATCACACGCATCGCAAAGTAATTCAGCATGAACTCTGTAAGTTATTTTTGTAATAGGTGTATAATTTATTGATTGTAATTTATTTTTTTTAAATTTTCATCATATTCTAATTGCCAAATGCTTCAGATCGTCTTCGTCGCTTTCTTTGTGGTCGTGGCAGCCCTGGCCGCCCCAGAGGCGCCCTTGCACAAGGTGATCCCCGTATTGGAAAGGACCGAGGTGACCGACGAGAGGGGACAGTTCGCCCTGAGGTACCGCAGCGCTGACGGAACTGTATTCTCCGAGTCCGGAGTCCTCAAGCCCACACACGATGGCAAGGACTATGTACTAGTCAAGGAGGGAGAGTACTCCTTCATCTCTGACGATGGAAAGGTCTACCGCACCAAGTACGTGGCTGACGAGAAGGGATTCAGGGCCGAGGGAGAACATCTGCCCGTCTCCGTTGTCGCCTAAGAAATCTTTAAAATGACCGAGAATTATGGTGACCGACATGTTTTTTTATAAAATTCTGTTTTATGGGTTTTATTCAATAAAAAAATAAAAAATACAAACTTTTTTTTTTATTCTGTTAAATTTCATAAACGAAAAATTGTATGTATTTTTTTTGGAATAAAAAGTGTATGTTACAGGATAAAAAAATGTATAAAATACTTTTACAGTACCGCTAGATAAGACAGCTTGATGCACATGTACATTGTAGATACACGGAATGAAATAATGTGTGTGTTATTTTTTTGTATAAAAAGTGTATGTAACAGGATTAGAAAATGTATAACATTCTTTTACAGTACGGCTAGATAAGAAAGCTTGATGCACATGGACATTGTAGATACACGGATTGAAATAATGTGTGTTATTTTTTCGTATAAAAAGTGTTTGTAACAGGATTAGAAAATGTAAAACATGCTTTTACAGTACGGCTAGATAAGAAAGCTTGATGCACATGGACATTGTAGATACGCGGAATGAAATAATGTGTGTGTTATTTATGATTTTTTTTCGATGACTTCACTTAATTATGTTGACATTGGATTAATAAAAGTGCATTCTGCAGTAATAAACATGTATTTTTTACAATACTAAAATAGTCCACTCTTTTCTTCGGAGCAGCATAAAGTCTTGAAGCTAAATAAATGCCTTAGATATAAACTAGGCAGATGTCCAAATAAAAGTAGAAATTAAATTCGGGACGCGAAAGAGTCGGCACTGGAAAATCGCTTCCTTTTTAAGTTTTCTTAAAAAATACATATGATTTATGTGTTACATGCTTCCTTCTAATGTTAAATAAAGAAGTTGATGGTATTATTTTTAAACAAATTGAAGGGTTTCTGGTGATGTCGCACAAATCTAGGGAAGAAGATTAAAATATTTTTGAAACTTTATATATATTTATTGAAACGTGAGTAATGGTCAATTATTTAACGCCCATTAAAATGAATACAAAATCACACACTTTTTTAAATGATTGACGGTATTTTGGTTACAAAAAATATTTTATACGAAACGAACGTTTAGACAGAAAATCGCAGGTGGCGTCTGGCAATTTTATTACCGATTTGCAGCAGACTATCGACATGCTCGATGATTTGAAAAATTATTTTTTTATCCCGGTTGTGGAAACATCCTCTTTCGGCAAACATTTTTCTAACCAGTATAATTTGATTAAATAGCTCTTTTATATATATTAACGTATAATACCTACCTTCAACCAACATTTGAAATGCGTATGTTATTAATTGCAGGAATGATTGCAGTTTGTTTGTTTTGTGCTACGAAAGAAAAAAAAAATACTGACTTGTTGTGTCTTGTCTACATGAAAATGGTTGGTAATTTGTTACAAGCTGTAAATAATAATCTTTTCTTATTTATTTACGTAGACATACATGAATAAAATAAAGCAATCCGAGTACACAATTTTTTGTGAGACTTTTAATGATAATGACGGCTCGGGAGCCGCACTTTGCCGACCACTGCTGTAGACGACCAATAATTGACCGTAACGGGCGATGGTCTCTCGTCCCGGTATCCAAAGTGAAACCCCGCACCCCCACTACTACACCGCCTGGCATGTAGCAACGCACACAAACATACATACGAAGACACATTGACAAATGTTTGTTCAGTTTCTCTTCATAACACCTTTTCATGTTGCGTTCGATAAATATTTATATTTTGTAATTATGTATTCCAATACATAAACGTATTGTAGAGGAATACCTAAAATATAAACTCTGAGTTTAGTATATTTGACGGGATATTTAAATATTTGGCATTGAAAGCGCCAGAGAGGAAAAGGGTAAGCTACTCATAATTTAATTGAGTACCGCGGCAAACCGTTGTCTCTTTGATACGAGTTACATGCTCATGCATTCATCCCTTTAACCAAGTCAGAGCTACCTGTAAGCAAACAAACATTGACATAATGCCATTAAGTTAATCAGTAATATTATTGGTTACTGCTCCACACCGGTCTTTTTTTACACGAGATGAATTCATTCGAGTTTTTGCCAAGGTCGGAGGTAAGTGTACAAAATGTTGTCAAACTGGCATTATGTTAATCAATTATATAATTTATCTGTTTCATCAGTGTTATCATCCACGATGAAAAGGTATAACATTAGTTTTTTAAATCGTTGTTGGGTTTCGAGTATATTTCACGTTTGGTGAATAAGGTTAATTCACTTCAAATTGGACAATATTTGACTAATTTGGCGAACCTCCGGAATAGATATATTATATAATAATGTCACTATTTTACGAATTTCTATTTTGTAATAATACAAGTTTTAACGATTATGCATGCTCCTGAAAATATTTTATTTATCTGTGTATTATTAACTTTTGTCATGCTGGTGTTTATTTTAAATAGTTGAAAACATTTCAACTAGCATTGCGTCAATAACACCATTGAAGTCCAGGAAATTGCTACATATCATAAATCACTAAATACGGATTAATGTTCATTATTATTAGGAATTGAAACATCAGTTATCATTAACTACGAGTATATCGTCGACAGAATTTTATCAGTAGTGGCTTATTTTGGCCGAAGGTGATATTTTATTCGACCATTTATCTCGTATTTTCTACAAACTCTGCGGACGTAGATGAGGTTGAAATCGATTTTCAATCACTTTTTTAAATAGGTACTTTATTTGGCGCTCTATGGAAAATTACTTTAGAGCACCGCTTATCCGAACCAAATGGAATATTCATGGTCGGGATAAGAAAATTTCAGTATAATCAAGAAAATAAAAAGGAGCATAGTCTTCATAACTTCACAATACACATTTAAATTAAAATGTGAAGCTTTATAATACACATATTTCCCTCTCGGCATTCTTCTTGTTATTATAATCACTATTTAAAAAAATATATTAAAACAAATTAAGGTTAACTTAAATTAGGTTTTTGCGGTAGTTTTTTTCCTACTTTTAATGAGTTCACACTACTTCAATTTAATATCTTGTTTTTTGACCCCAAAGACAACAATGGCTGTGGTAAGGATATAAAAATTTAAATATAATGTAAAGTAAAGACGTGAACGAAATATTGTTAAAAAAAAGGATGGAACAATACCTTCAAGGAAGATCATTTTTTAACACGTTCTCTTCTTTGCTCAACCATTGATGTCGTTATTTTAGTCCAATAAAACTGGCTGCGTACAGCGTCTCTGTAGAGTCTCACTTTAGTTGCAAAATACACAATAAATTACATAAAGTAAATAAAGAGGGAGAATATGACATTTCTGTACTATTGCTCAATTATTTTTGGATTGCCATTAAAATATTGTTTTGCTCAAATCAGACAGTACTTACGATTTTGAAGAACAGATTCCAAAGGCATCATAGTCTGATGGAACAAAATATTTATTGCAAATAGAGAATTTTTTATCGGCTTATATTTATCTCTTTTTATATTCAAAATCCATTTTTTTCCTAACTGTTCATTACTCTTGGAAACCTATGTTCAGACGTTCTCGAGGACCACAAAAGCGCAATACAGCATTGAGGCATTTTGATAAACTTTCAATTATTAATAAACTTTCGTAAAAACTTGCAAGGGATTAAATAAAATTTGAGAGCTGGCATGACCTCCAACTACACTAACGCCATCTGATTCGTGCTTTCCAGATTACCTATCATTAAAAGTCTCACAAAAAATTGTGTACTCGGATTGCTTTATTTTGTTCATGTATGTCTACGTAAATAAATAAGAAAAGATTATTATTTACAGCTTGTCACAAATTACCAACCATTTTCATGTAGACAAGACACAACAAGTCAGTATTTTTTTTTACTTTCGTAGCACAAAACAAACAAACTGCAATCATTCCTGCAATTAATAACATACGCATTTCAAATGCTGGTTGAAGGTAGATATTATACGTTAATATATATAAAAGAGCTATTTAATCAAATTATACTGGTTAGAAAAATGTTTGCCGAAAGAGGATGTTTCCACAACCGGGATAAAAAAATAATTTTTCAAATCATCGAGCATGTCGATAGTCTGCTGCAAATCGGTAATAAAATTGCCAGACGCCACCTGCGATTTTCTGTCTAAACGTTCGTTTCGTATAAAATATTTTTTGTAACCGAAATACCGTCAATCATTTAAAAAAGTGTGTGATTTTGTATTCATTTTAATGGGCGTTAAATAATTGACCATTACTCACGTTTCAATAAATATATATAAAGTTTCAAAAATGTTTTAATCTTCTTCCCTAGATTTGTGCGACATCACCAGAAACCCTTCAATTTGTTTAAAAATAATACCATCAACTTCTTTATTTAACATTAGAAGGAAGCATGTAACACATAAATCATATTTATTTTTTAAGAAAACTTAATGAAAACTTCAATGAGCAGACATTTCCAGAAGAAATTTGTAAATTTATGGAATTGGTGATTACGATTATTACGATGCTATATATACAGAATTGACAGTCTCAAAATTAGAAATAATATAAGTTTACTTTGCTGCGAATTACGACTTGAAAACTAATGAATGATGCTTTTTTTATTATTTCGATACGATACTCTCCCACAGTCGTTGTGCTCATTAGATACACAGGTGAGGCCTGGAAGATTTGGAGATAATATGTGAAAGCGGTACGGTGCGGACTGTAGCTAACGATTAGTCACCGAATAATTTATTCATTCCTCGGGTAATTGACGGGATTTATAGGTATGGGACGTATAGGTTAACGCCTGAGACCCTTTACTGCTTTCCCTACTCACCCTTACTATATTAAAGAATAATTTCCGATGAGCAGCATTTAAAACGTTATAATCAATGAATCTATTGAACATAAAGCAGTTTTAAATAATCTTTTGGTGAAAGTTGAATAAAATCGTTTTAATAAATGAATGAAATAATATACTTTGTATTGACCACTTTATAAAGTGGCGAATATAAAGTATATTATTTAATGCATTATTAATAATGACGCCACAAAGTGAAAACCAATAGTTTGAAAATATTATAAAATCATTGTGTAGTTGTAGTTCAAACTCGTTTACTTAACTGAATTCGTGAATTTCACTATTTACTTTGATTGTTGTATTCCTTCTGGCTTTAGCGCTCTACTCCAAGTTAATTAATTAGTGCCAACAAGTGCTTCACTTTGACAAACATTATCAAGGTTATATTTCGAAATTACGTTAGAAAAAATATTTACTACAAAACGGAATTCAACGAAATTGTTCGCAACCTAAACCAACCCAACCATTATGACATTTTATTTACAGGATTTCCTTTTTAAAATCAGCGTAGATTTTTTAAAATTTTAATTTTAACACCGCACAGGAGTTACAAATGCTACCATTTATCCAGAGCCGGTGGAAGTATGGCATTCCTAATCAGGGTGTTTTATGAAACTGAAAGGAGGGATAGGAAATGGGAAAGAGGAAGTTTGGGAAGTACCCGGTCATACAAATTTGCTCACTAACACGACTTAAGCCATTTCAACCATTTTTTTAAATTTTTAAATCAATAAATTTTAATGATTTCTTTTGACATTATACAGGCAACGAATGAAATTTTACGAATATTATAGTTCTAACTAAAACACTACATATTTACACCTACAAAAAATATTTAAAAATACAAGATTTTTTAAATTCACAATTTTGTTTTCCCGTGATTCATGTAGCCCCCTTTTACAGCGAGCACATTTGAGATTGGTTCGCCTTATCTCATTTGCTTTCCTGCACTCATTCATTTATGGGAACAAATGTCTCGTCTTCTATAGTGCCGCTGTCATTTGATTTGCTGGGCCGCACTCGAACGGTTAAACTTCACGTTTAACAAAAGTAATATTTCGTGACAAATGTCTATAAAGCAAGTATTGCATAAAAACATGGCACACTATCTGTTATTATTTTAAATGGTTTACAAAGCGAAACAACAGGTATAATTTAAAAGCAATTTACTGAAAACCAAAAGATTTAACCCCACAACCAATATAATATACTATTACTTTTTCACATATCATATATAAAATCAAAGCAATTTATGTGATATTATTCGAAAACATGGTGATAACATTAAATATGCAATTTCTTATCATTTCATTCCCGTATCTCTCGTTTGCTCTTATCCTAACACCATCAGTGAATAAATCGCCAAAAATAACTGCGCCGTAGGATGGAAACAGGTAAATATTTAGTTAAGGTTTTTTTTAAAAACCCACCTTACTGTTCCTTGTTATTTATGTTGTTTTTTTTTCAATTCTTAAAAAATCGTAGGTATACCAAATACCCTAGATTCGATTTACCCTTTTCCATAATTTATTAAGAATATATTTCACAGAAAATCCATTCAAATGTATGTACATCCCGGGCCAATGAGATCAATGTATGCAAAATGTCAGAAGCTGCGCGTTTTATCATCTAGGGTAGGGCTAGGATACCTCGGGCCGGCGTAATTTTTTAGTCCGGTCCGCGAGCACTTTTGGTCTGGCTCACTTAAGCACAGAAGATAAAGAAATATGACTCAAAACTAATGAAATTCAAGAGCGCCTTGTATATGCGCATGAGTATGTACATTTCTTGTCGGCTACCCAAAAGCCCGAAAACACAACACAAAACATTATATCATAAATTACATATGGAACACGTGAACGGTTTTCATTCAAGGTGTGTCAACATTTTAATCCACAACTTTAATTTAGTGAAAATTTCTTACATTTGGAATAAGGTATATGAATATGTCTTCCAATAGGAATCTAAACTTTTGACTTTCAGTGACTCGAATACATTTTGAGATGATATAACGATAATAAAAGCCCGCGGACTCGCTCTAACTCTGAAGTAAAAACCATCCTTGTGTTTCGAGGGTAATTATTGAAATTCGTAGAAAACCCATTATCTTTTTATGAGTGGAACATAATTTAAGGTGGTGAACTCACATGAAGGTTTACTCTTAAAAACACCATTTTATTCTGAAAGTACAGGTGTCTTAAAATTCGATTTGAGGACTCATCTGCTGACGGAATTCTTGCAAAATTTTGTATCCATTGTTCCATTTGTACATAAAAATATAGATGCAGATCATATGCTCCAAATTCGGAAGAAAACTGGTCTTATGTTCTGAATGCATTTATTCAATTTTAGTTGCACACCATGTGCTGCGTAATTCGGAGCAAACCATTAACGTGCTCCGAGTGCAGTGATAACATTCTAGTCGCAGACTTCGGGAGAAACCATTCTCATTTTATGAGCGCACTATTAAAATTTTAGTATTAGACCAGATGCTGCAAAATTCAGTGAAAAACCATTCTTATGTTCCAATTGCAGTAATAAAATTCTAGTCGCAGACTTCGGAAGAAACCATTCTCATTTTATGAGCGCAGTATTAAAATTTTAGTATTAGACCAGATGCTGAAAAAATTCAGTGAAAAACCATTCTTATGTTTCAATTGCAGTAATAAAATTCTAGTCGCAGACTTCGGAAGAAACCATTCTCATTTTATGAGCGCAGTATTAACATTCTAGTATTAGACCAGATGCTGCAAAATTCATTGAAAAACCATTCTTATGTTCCGAGTGCGGTGATAAAATTCTAGTCGCAGACTTCGGAAGAAACCATTCTCATTTTCTGAGCGCAGTATTAACATTCTAGTATTAGACCAGATGCTGCAAAATTCATTGAAAAACCATTCTTATGTTCCGAGTGCGGTGATAAAATTCTAGTCGCAGACTTCGGAAGAAACCATTCTCATTTTCTGAGCGCAGTATTAACATTCTAGTATTAGACCAGATGCTGCAAAATTCATTGAAAAACCATTCTTATGTTCCGAGTGCGGTGATAAAATTCTAGTCGCAGACTTCGGAAGAAACCATTCTCATTTTCTGAGCGCAGTATTAACATTCTAGTATTAGACCAGATGCTGCAAAATTCATTGAAAAACCATTCTTATATTCCGAGTGCAGTTATACAAATCTAGTTGCAAGCCATATTTTGCAAAATCTGGAGGAAAACTATTTTCGTATCCAGAGTGCAAAAGAAATTCTAGTTGCAGATCATGCGGAAAATTTTTTAGGAAAAACATTATCTTGTTCAGAGTGCTAAGATAAGTCTACATGAATATGGTTAATGTTCACACTATTCCATTTTGTTATTCTCACATGAACAGTGGCGGTTAAGGCAGAAAAACATAGAATAGAAAAAAGAAAAGGGAGATGCGTTTTAGCCTTAAAGTTCCTTTAAATTAAATATTACCAAACAATTTATTTATTTATTGTATCTTAACACATTAATAAAAGAAACACGAAATTAAGATTTATAACATACTTAGAAAACATAACTATATACGAGGTTTGTTCAAAAGAAAAGGTAAATTTCGATTTTTTTCGAAAAGTATTTATTTATTCATCAATATCCATTTTCTCCCCTCCAAAGTAATCCCCTTTAGATAAAATGTACTTATGCCAGCGTTTCTTCCAATCCTCGAATCACTTCCGGAATGCGCTTTTCGGTATGGCCATCAGCTCGTTCTTCGATTTTGACTTCATCTCATCAATTGTGGCAAACGCTTTCCTTTCAATGGTTTCTTCAGTTTCGAGAATAGGAAAAACTCTCAGGGAGCAAATTTGGTAAATACGGTGGTTGAGGCATGATTACGGTGTTGTTTTTGGCCAAATAATCATGAACAAGCATTGATGTGTGAGCTGGTGCATTATCGTGATGCAAAATTCATGATTTGTTTATCCACAATTCCGATCGTTTGAGCCGTATTGCTTCACGCAAACGTTGCATCCTTGTAGTATTCCTTATTAACCGTACAACCTGTTGGCAAGAACTCATGATGCACCACGCCATTGTAATCGAAGAAAACAGTGAGCAAAACCTTCACATTTGATCGAACTTGGCGTGCTTTTTTCGGTCTTGGCTCTTCTGGCCGCTTCCATTGGGAAGATTGGGCCTTGGTTTCGACGTCATAACCATATATCCACGTTTCATCACCAGTTATGACCCTTTTGAGCAAATCTGGATCGTCATTGATGTCATTCAACAACTCCTGAGGGATACTAATGCGACATTGCTTTTGCTCAAAATTTAGCAATTTCGGAATAAACTTCGCTGCCACACGTTTCATGCCCAAAACATCCTAGAAAATTGCATGGCATGAGCCTATTGATATGCCAATATCCTCTGCAATTTTTCTAATAGTGATTCGCCGATTTTCCAAAACCATTTTCTTCACTGTTTCGATGTTTTCTTCGTTTGTTGACGTGGTTGCAACTCCAGGACGCTCATCGTCATTAACATCTTCTCGGCCTTCTGTAAAGCGCTTGTACCACTTATAAACACTTTTTTGAGACAAAGTAGACTCGCCGATTGCCACAGTCAACATTTTAAGTGCGTTGGAGCACTTTATTCAATTTTTAACGCAAAATTTAATACATATTCTTTGATCCATTTTTTCAAAAGTAAAAAATCGAAGAACACACAAAAACGTGACTAACCTTTCCAGTTGTCAAAATCAAACCAATAATCCAAAATGGCTAATAACGCTTACATATAATAAAAATATGTGTACCAATATAACAACAACAAAAAATTTGATAATCGAATGTACAGAGCCCGCGAAAATTCAAAATTCACCTTTTCTTTTGAACAAACCTCGTATATCAATGTAAGTTTGTAACTTTGTTTGTTTGCCCTCGATGTTCTCAAAATTTACGGGACCGGTTTCGCTGAAAATAGCACAGTCTATTTTTATTAGTGCCGGGAAGGTTTAGAAAGTAGTTTTAATGAGATTCAATGTGTAAAACTGTTGCTATAACGTTTTAAAATTATTATAAAAAACATTGAACCCGCCATGTTTTATCTAGGTTAGTCCATAGATATAACACTCTGGCTAGCCACATATTGCATATTCAAAAGAAGTTTTTTTACAATAAAAAACACATAAATTTGTTGTAGACCACTTTTATTTTATCAAAACTCTACCGGTTTCGGAAGCACCCTTCCTTCATCAGGAGAATATTAAAAACATTTTTTAATATTCTCCTGATGAAGGAAGGGTGCTTCCGACACCGGTAGAGTTTTGATAAAATAAAAGTGGTCTACAACAAATTTATGTGTTTTTTATTGTAAATTATGGCGAGCCACAAAGTTAATGCTTTTTACAAATATGGAAGTTTTTTTATGATTAAGAACTTTATGATTTGAAAAAATAAACATTTGGAATGAAATAACATATTCAAATGAATGTTTCTTTATTTGGAGATAGTTACTTTCGCTGTCCAATTAATTATGGCACCCTAATGACAAGCAAGAATTCACAACTTCACAGCTTTATTTCAAATCCCGATCAAGGCCGGGTACACATCAGCTAGTTTTGTATAAATTATTCGAGAGTCGTTTATAATATTTGAATATCGAAATATCATTATTCTCACAAAAACGTTTTACGTAGATGTGTACTAAATCAATAAACTGTATAAGCCATAAAATAAGTTCAATTTAAACAATAACTAAAGATTCATATTTTCGTATTTTACTAGGATTGGTTGCCTTTATAAGTAATTCACCATACCTATGCGACGAGGCCGGTTACACGCTGGATGCAACGCGGAATGCAGTACAATAATACACTAGGGAAGGGCGGCAGGCATGGGTCCCGCCTCAGGAAGCCACAGGAATCGGGATGCACGCTCTGTGACATGATCACACATTATCTAGGTGGGGGGATTCTCTAGGGTGGAGGGGACTCAAATAGGATTTAAGATCTGAATAATTATTCTTAAAAAGCTGATTTTATGTAAACGCGTACGTTTCGATGTTACAAATAAATATTAGTGGTGAAATTCGAGAAATTAAAGGTTAAATTTAAGCTAAATTGATTTTTTGTAAATAATTCGCCTCAGATGTATGTCAATGAACGCTAAATGTAGGTTAAAATTAAAATTTAGGAATATTACAAGATTGGTCATTTGCATTTTTTATATGTTTAATCCCTTTCGAGATGCAGCGCGTAGAAGGGGTAAGCATTCGTCGACTATTATCAAGTATTATTGCAGTTTGAAGTAGGTACCTGTACATAGGTAATAATTTTCGAGAAAGTTTTATTAGAACGAAACGGATGATGTTTTTTGATGTTGTTTTAATTGAAAAAAAAAAATCAAACCGCAAAACGACATCTACATTTTTCCTCCAAATATGCTCAGTAATCGCTAGCTAAAGTCTGTCGGGTACCTACATAGTTACATACCCTGTATCCATAATACTTTAAAAAATATATTTTTCCTTCCTCACTTTAAACCCCACAAACAGCCATCGTATTCTAAGAATTTTGGTGAGGTGCGACCTGTACACACACACACACATATATATATATTAATTTATTTATTTACGCCCTTAGGGCTTTTACAGAAAACACGTCTTTAATTACAACAGTGCAACACAATTATGTAACATAGAAATAATAACAATAATATTGTGTATTTTTGAAATTTACCACGAACGAAAATTTATACCACATCATACATAGTATTAACAATAATGTTAAGAAGAAAAATTCAGAATATACATAGGATAAAAAAAAATATATACATAAGTATAAAAAATATAAAAGAGAATAGTATAGGGAAAGTAGATAATGGTAACTATAAGATTTTTATGACACAAAATTATAATTTAAAAAGCAGATAATGTGGTATATAAACTTGACGTTCCAAAAACGCTTAGGCATTTAATAAAATCGCACTGTAGTAGGTATCTACGTATTTACACCTACATTAATCATTTGATAACTTTGTTTTTTAAAAAGTGTAATAACTTAGTTACAGACGTTGATTACTTTCAGTTGTTTGTTCGGAATTCCAGGGATCTCTGGATCTTGTCCTTAGTTAATCCTCTCAAAGAAAAACAACAACTGTGTTTTCGGAGTTGTAATTAGAAAAAAGTGTGTCACGGAAATTTTTTTCAGGGTTTTAATTTGTCTAAGAAGTTTCCGCTAGTCACGTGCTTGGTCTCAAATTTGTGTACTTAAAACTACGCGGACTGTTATTTTGACAAAACTTCATGATTAGCAATGTAGTAACTTAATATAACGATATACAAAAACATTATTTCTTGTCTCATTTTCCCGTTCGTGTCATACGATATGAAATTCGTATTTTTGTTAAGAACTAGTCATTACAGGCTTTCGTTTTGCTTACTATTAATGATTTGCTTGTTTTCTTCTTTCGTTAAGTTGATTAAAATAAATAGTTTAAATTTTACGAACAAGAGTCATGAAGCCGTTTTTAGAAGGTCAATTAAAAAAAGCGTAATAAATTATCGATATTTTTCAATCTTCTAAACTAAAATAATCTGTTCGATTAATTAATATTTTCTCATTGGGAAATACAATAAAATCTAAAGCATTAGACATGTACTGCAGTAGGGTGGTTAAAAGAGGGGAACATTTTTTACGAAATACGTCTCTTGGTCCGCTAAACACTTATAACCAGAGCAGCGTAAGAACCAGATGACTGGGAAAGATTGATCATGCTTGCCGAGCGGTAGAGGACAAAGCCATTAATTTGGAGTACGAAGTTAAACCATATGGTACCAGGCCTGTAGGCGTTCAAGGCAGCGCTTTATTATGGACTATAACTGGTCGACCTATATGATGGGAGAGAGAAAGGATTTCTTATTGTAAATGTAATTCTCGGAAGTAGTATGCATAATGAGGTATATCCATTGCAAGAATCGTCTTTCTGACGGCAGTGATGTTTGGACTATAGTGTGAAAACTCTTAGACATAAATGTGTTTTCAAAATCCAAAATCAAAACTCTTCAATTGAAAAGTATATTTTGCCTTTATTTTGTCCATAAATAGTCTGCAGTATAGTTAAAAATAAAGGCAACGCTTTCTTATTACAATTCCAGACTATGATATCTCCTGCACTGCCCAAGAAGGAACTCCAGTCCAATTTAATTTAATTTATTTATCAATAATGACGTTCAAACTTAAATACCAGTATATTTCGCTTTTTTCTTCAAAAGTTAGTTTTCATGATTAAAATAATTTTCAATTTTTCAAAGGCCGCCAAAACGCTCCAAATCTATTGCCGGTTTTGATCAGTTTTGAGGTTAGGTAACAAGGATGAGCTTTACAGTACATAATTATATTTTATATTCATGGTAAACCATAACTAAACATACGTAATAAAATTATGTACCTTTTTAGAATCTTTAACTCAAAGAATAATAATACTATTGACCATTACATTATCATAATATCCGTATTGATAATTGGTTTGATCATGAATACTCTAATTGCTTTCATGAATAATAGTTGTTTATATTGAACAACAATTATAGAGCTTAAAGTCTTCCAAAACTAAAAAAATACATATTTAAAATACAAAACAAAATCGAAAAATAAAATTTTTCATACTTATCCAAAAAACGAATGCTCACGTGACATCAGATGTTCCAAATGCAATGGTACCAATATAACACGGAGTTTTAATGGGTTGATTTTTAATTCATTTTTCAATAACGATTTATAAATTCTACTTATATGTAAAGAATGTTATATATTTAGAATCGGCGCTTGCTGATTCATATGAATATACATTTTTAAAGTCATTATATTTTTTACTGGAGTTCCTTATTGACCCAAGTTAACCATGGAAAATGACTGTTCAGTTCGGATTGCTGTTGCAATAACACGACATTTTTTGATAGCTGTATTTTTTTATTCGTAAGACTGCTGTACTTATTTATTATGAGGCTGCTTTACTTATTTTATTGTTTTATTATTTCTATCATGCGTTACAAAAGAAATAAAAAAAATTTTAATCATAGTTATACAATGTTTTTTGAAGGACAAATATGTTTTCTGAAAAATTGTTATTCAATATCTCTCTTATTTGTATTTTAACATAATCCAAGAATTGTTTTTTTTTTTCATGAAAAATTATATACTCGTACATGATATAAATCATCATGGACAAAATATTGTTGCATTCTTCTAGGACATGACGGTTATATAGCACCGTAAAGATCGAAGTATTCATTTTAACTGTTTGGGAAGTTATGAATCTTTTCAATTAAAAAACGAATTCTTCAGTAAAAAAAAACTATTAATATATATATTTATTTTTAATTTTTTTATTTAATATATAAATTAATGTCAAATATTTAATTGTACAGATATATCTTAATAGCTAATTACAAAAAAAAGTATAAATTTATTTAACAAAAAGTGCCCAAATCAATTGAGAAAGATTTCTCGTGTTTAAGTTGGGGAGCAGCGCCATCTAGCGACAGTAGTGAATAAATAAAAGTACATCAAGAATTTAATATAGATAATGTTTGTGTTGTTGTACACGATAGTTAATACAAAATAGAAGACTAAAAGTACGTGATACTAGAAATGCAACAATAAAGCGCATAAGTACATTCATATTTCGAAAGACCTGATCGCATATTTCAACAGAATATGTTGCCTTTTTTATTTTTTTAAATTTACATTATTTAAAATTAAAAGTTTTATAAAATTAAAGAAGAAATTAAGACTTGTAATTACTGTTGGAGTTATCTAATAATTGTTTGCTTTGTGATTTGAAAGAATTAAATATTTTTTTCCGTTTTGATTTTACACGGGAGGGCATAAAAAAATTTATACCTTTATAGGCTAATGGAGTTGATGAGCACTAGTTTTAAATTTAGGGATTTCAAAGTTGACACATGATCTTGGTCGGTTACTTATTTTTGTGGAAGTTTTTGAATGGAAATGGTCTTTGTGAATTTGTAACAATGTGTTTTTTTGAAGATTTTATTTAGACTGAGGACTCTAAAAGAGTCAAACATCTGTGTAGTTGTAAATATTGATGGTTTTCGTAGGATGACTTTCAAAATCAATCTCTGTATCTTTTCAACAGGTAAGAGGTTAGTTTTAAAGGTTCCCCCCCCAAAACAGATTATACCATATTGTAAAATGGATTGCACAAAGGAATAATATATTACATATTTGTAAAAAGCATTAACTTTGTGGCTCTCCATAATTTACAATAAAAAACACATAAATTTGTTGTAGACCACTTTAAAAAGTGGTCTACAACAAATTTATGTGTTTTTTATTGTGAATAATATATTGTTTGTATCATATTGGATAATAGGATGTTTTTCAATCTAATGAATATGTAAATAAGTTTTCTTACTCTGGTTACCGTATTTTGTACTTGCTCTTTCGATTTTAGTTGACTGTCTACTAAAACACCCAGATACTTTATGCTATTTTTGCCGTTGATGGGTAAATATTTGGCATCGTCGCATTCTTTTTTATTTGCACACTGTGGTGAATGGATTTTGACAAATATTGTTTTCAACGTTTTTTTCTTTTAAAGAGAATGGGATGAAGTATGTTTGTCAGTATTTAGTCGAGGACAATTTTGGTCGAACAATGTTTTGATTATATAAAGTTTTGTATTTGCTATTCTCATTGTTTCCTTCCGTGATTTTCCTTTTGTGATCACCACAGTGTCGTCTGCATAAGATATAATGTCTCCAACTATGGGGAGGTTGAACATTTTATTAACATACTCGTATATAATAAGAATTATTGGACCGATGAGTGCCTTTTGGTATACCGAAAGATGGTATGGTATTATTAATTTTGACATATTAAAATTCATCCTTTAAATGGCTTTGGAACCATGACAGCACTATTCCGTCTAACCCAATTTGCTTTAGTTTTTCTATGATTTTGGAATGTGATATTTATTTATTTATATGCTGTCGAAAGCCTTGCGTAGGTCTACGAAGATATGAAGACACTTTTCTCTATTATCTTAATTTTGCAATATTGTTGATGTTAATTTAGCAATCGCATCCTCAGATAATCTCAGCACGAATGCTGAGATTATCCGTAAAACAGAATTGGTTTGGACTCATTATAGATTTTAAATTTTAAGATAAATTTTAGTGCATAATTATAGGTACTTTTTTAACATTAATACCACACCGGAGGTCTTTAGGAAAATAACTATTCCATCTTTGGGAATGTTGTGTGGAGGGTTTATTTTAGGAAAGGAAGGAGAGGAAGTGGGAAGGAAAAAACAGATGATGGCTGGGTAGGAAATGTGTCCAGGAATGACGGACGTATTAATCCATCTCAACCATTTCAGTGTAAAGCGATGGGTGTAGAAAGTTCGACAATGGAGATCGGGAGGTTTCCTTCAACAGGCCTCCCTCGATCCGACTCACTACGCATTCGGTGGGCAGACGTTTCCGCCGCCAAGACTCGGACAAACCTTAACCAATGTACCCGGGCATCCCTGCTAAGTCACCAAACATAGCGAACCGCTTGGGGTGACCTATGGCAGAGGTGTCGGTTATCCAATGAATGGTCCCCGGGCGATGCGGCGGTAACCATACCCGCCGAAAAGCATTTGTATATTTACATTTGGCAGAAAATACTTGACTTCAGCGAACTAAAATAGAAATCATGATAGCGGTTGCACGCTTCATGATTTATTAAGTAGCTTTTTTGGGAAACAAATCGGCGAAGGGGGCAATTCAGGAAACGTTCTCATTTTATTCCGAAATAAATTGTTAATATTTAGAAAGGAACTGAAACTTTAAAAAATGCAACTGATTTCAAATAAAGCAATACCAAACTGTGCATCTGGAAGAAAAAAAACTTTTTGATCGATCAAGATATTTTTCTAACTGACTCTTTTTTTAAAACCTTATCTATTCAATAAAGATTAGAAAGCCTTAAGTTCTTGTGTACGCTGAAGATTTTTTTTGCTGCTAACATAGCAACTTAAAACTTTTTTCCTTATAAATCGATAAATATGAAGAACGGCCTCATCACGCCACTGGTACGGTTCAAACATACAAACTAATATGTATTTAAATAATGTTATTTAAACGAAATGACGTATGTTTATAAATACTTTATAGGTAAATGCCTGATATCTTCTCTGCATGTATAAACATGCTATGTATGATTTGTTTTTTGATTTCGAGAATCGTATATTTTGAAGTAAGAAAAAAAATTAAGCCCTTAAAAGCCTTACTGGGTGATTTTCTTAGTGATGCAAAGTTACATCGTAACTCGAAATAAATAAAAAACTATATTTTCTTACTTCCAAAATTAAACATCTGATAATTTTTTGATATTTTATATTCCAGCGTTGCCCTGTTTTTAATACCAAAACAGCAATTTTAAAATTAATTTTAATACCTAGTAGTTCGAAGCATCGGGTTCCAACGCAGTCGTCGCGGGTTCAATCTTCTGCTAGTTACATACGCCCTTCAGCCATTGCACAAACCACATTCACCGTTTATAATGATGGAAGTGGGAGAAATTACAATATCCTGAGATTATTTGTAACCAAGGAAAGACAAACGTTCCGGGAATAAATACTATTATACTATAAATACTACTTATACCCTGTGTACTTACTAATTTATAATTTATTTTAAGGATTATTTGAAAACATATTAAACTGTCAAATCGCAAACGATAGATTACCCGTTTCTTCTTACGCGACAATTCAATTAAATCTGCACTGGAACCGAGAGATAAGAAATCTCATTTTCGCCATTGACTTAACTCCACACCCTGACACTGTCTTTTCGTTTCCCCTCGTTTTCCACAATGATAGCTTTTTGCTCTTGATAAATATTTAAACTCGTATTTTTCACAGATTATGCTGTATACTATTATTTACTTTACAACAGGTCTCGAGTAACTTTGATCAGATGAACACAGTATAAAAATGACTATTAATCCATCAATAAATTAATATAACGGTATAGTGTGATTCCTGCAATGATGTACATATGAATAATTTGTATTAACGAGGAAAATTTAAATAACATTAAATAAATAAATTCATCCACATATCAGTTCTTCACTGCCCCCTCGGAGCTTTCCACCGCCTTCCATTTGCGCTAGAGGCCACCATAGCCCCTATGGATCATACCATCGCCCCCCCGGAGGGGGATATCGTTCACGTTGGGAATCACCGTCCTAAACAATGAGAGCAAATGAAAAGGTCTCAATTTTATCCATCGCACGAATTCGCCATATTGAGGAAAGAGGGAGAAGCAAGTTCTCATTTCTTCATGAATTTTGAAATTAAACATAATTAATTATTAATTAGTAATTCCATGATTTACAATTTTTACTACAGTGATTATAAATTCTAAAGCTGGGAGCACGCGAACCCAATACCATTAAAACATAACGATAACGTAATATTAATTAAAAATTTTCACGAGATGAATAAATATTGTCATATTCATTAAAAACGTCTCTTGATTAAAAAGTTTTAATTGTGTAATTAGCTATATTTACGTTATCATTTTCATAAAATACACGCTTCGAGGAAACGAACATCGAAAGAATTGTAATTCAATAATATTTTTGATAACGATTACTGTTTTAATTAATTAATACTTTTTACAACAGCGAAAAGCTCATTTTTTAAGGTCCATCAAACAAAACTATAAACATTATTATTTTGACAATATACTCGTACTACATGAAATGAAAAAAAAAATTTTTTGACCGCCACATTTAAAATAATAATCGTTCAGAACGATGGAGTATTCGCCATTCATCTTGTCCATGAAATTTGATAGCAGTGTGCACACTGGATTAACCCAACTATTAACCCGCCAATGGCTGTGTCTAAGCGCTTATTATAATAAATCCAGATGCTGATGTGAGGATACATATAGAGTAAGCAGATTACCTCAGGTTCGACTATCATTATTTAAATTTCATGCACGATCTGTCATATGTAACCCACCTCATGACGTCGCCCAATCTCCTGGGGATATTGCTCCCCTTGCTCTACGCGGTACAGCGAGGGGATCTTGTGTTCTGTCTCGTACGGTAAATTGGATTGATATATTTAAAACATTACGTCTGAAAGGAAACAATATGGATTTTGATCATTTTGGAAGCACAACTCTTCGTCTTTTGGAATTTTTTTGATAAAAACGTACGCGTTGTATATTCTCAATGTATGAACATCAAACTGACAACTGACAGCCTTTGTAGATTTAATTGTAGTCTGCCGTCTGTTTACAAATACAAAATACGAACTTAGGGATCGTGTTCAATCAATGATGCGAGTTTCTTAAAGCTCATTGCTTCGAGAAAGCTGAAATAGCATGAATATGATATCTAACGCTTGTGATCAAATGTTTAGAAAAGATAACGAAGTAGGTGTGCTGTATTACAAAAATAAAGCTACTGGGACACATTCGAAATCCTTAGGCAATATTTAAAAAATTGTTAATAATAATTTTAATTGTTGTGTTTAATTCGTGGAAACCAATTTTTTTGCAAATTTACATAAACACAATTTATTAATGTTTTTATAAAGTTTTGCAAGTATTTTACTTCTTATTATTATGACAGTTGTGTCGGCGTTTAAAGCCACTTTCAAAACTAAAACATTTTTTCAAAATCCACAGAATACCTCCTAGTGAATAATCACGTTTAGCTTGGCAATAGCGAGCCTGCAGATAGAAATGAATGGTCTTAACTTAAATTTAATTGAGCAACTAGATATCAACAAACGAACTAATGCTCCCAATGTAACGACATTAAATAAAACAAGAAAAATTATCTATTCACCACTTTTTAGTATTTTCACAAAATCGAAACAAAATAATTCATTAAAATAATTCACTCATTTCCACACCTTTAAATTCATCGCCTTAATAGAATTCACGTCATTATAAAACAATTAAGAAAAACCTTCCACCAATAAAAATCGGGAAAACGGATTACTACTTAAGTTCCTCAGAGAACAAATAATTACAATTATCACAATTATTTCTGAGTAAATCGGTGTTTACCAAACAACTCCTTGTTCTATTTCCAAGTGTACGACTACTGATATTAAATATTTATTTGAGTATTATTTGCCGTTGACTTATCTTTTGTCCATTAAGAAAACCGGTGGAACCAAACTGCCTACTTTAGATAGAAGTTACAGGAAAGAGGAAAAACTGTTTGGAGAACATAATTGGGAGAAATATTTCTTTTTTTTTAATCCTCTTTTATATGGTACCCGCTTAATGAAAAATAAGTTTGTACATGGCAAATTTGTTTTTAAAAAGGCGTCGGTACAATGCATTACGAAGATTGTATGTAACGAACATAATATACACCCACGTAATGTACATGTATGTATTATAATATAATGTGGATAGCATGAACCCGTGCTGTAAATATTGACACAAGATTCTGTTTTCGTGATACTGAAATTATCATTCCGCTCTGTGTACAAAGCTCAAATAGGCCTTTTAATGTATGTACTCCATACCTTCGCGCACAAGATATATTGAACATTATTCGCATTATTTTTCACGTCAGAAACAGAATGCTCGGAGGATAGTAGGTAAAGTAATCTGAAAATAGGCGTTGTTTTTCTGCTTATAAAGCGGTCCTTATAAAGTCCCTGGCTCTGGGAGCAGAGATTGCGCTTTCAAAGCCACCCGTCAATTTGTAAAATGAATATTGATGAAATGTATTTAATCGCTCCTACATTTTGAATACAATGAAAACATATTTGCTCTTTGTTCAAGAGCGGAAGTTACTCTTAGGGCCCTGTTTCACCGGGACACCAGTGTGGCGGCACCACGGTGTAGGAGTGAGTGAGTCGCCATACAGTACTATACATTTTACTGGTTGGTACGCCTGGATGCTGGAGGCGATCACCAAATTGGACGACACCAAGAGGACATTAGATGAGGGACCCTCAATAGAGCTCTATACTGGATTGGTAAAATCAAATACAATTAAATGAAAATAATACCTCCAGATCTTGACATTTGATAGCAACATGCTAGCTAGCGCCCTCTAGCGGCCCGAGTTATACGAATTTGATTTTTTTCATACATTTAAACGGAAATCGAAAATAATAAATATTACGTGACCTAAAAAAAATTTCATGGCACATACTTAAAAAATTAAAACAAAAATAAATAAAATGCTTTTCATCCTTACTAGATATTTACAAAACCTTTAATTTAAAAAAAAAATAGATCATTCCGTTTGGATGGGTATTTTGGCTTCCAATACAAAATACAATTTTGTATGAAAAAGAAATACATAATTATTTCACTTTGTTAACTTAAAGATATCATACTATACTAATTAACTGTATATATACATATTGTTTTAATACTTATATTATACATCATTAATATTACATTACATTATTTATATACCTTACATATTATTCCAATTACACATTATTATTTTGTTCACTTATTTTGAGATTGAACAGTTTTTTTTTAAATCTTCTTATTCGATTCTCGGTTTTCAGGGAAGGTGATTGTCTATACAGGGTCTGTCGCAAAAGTACCGAGAAAAAAAATTCAGACAACTTATGGTATTGCCAATAAACGTATAAACACTTAATATTATTCAAAATAATCAATACACTTTTTGTAGCGTTTTTTCCAGTCTTGGAAGGCACTCTGGAAGGCAGAAGACGGAGCCCCCTTAAGGTACTGCGTCGAAGCGGTTTTCACACCATCCAAAGTTTCCAAATGGCGTCCCTTTAGGCTTCGCTTGATGGGGGGAACAAAAAAAAGTCAGGTGGTGTTCATCCGGGAGTGTTCATTACGGCGGAGTCGCCACGCCTTGCTTAGCGAGGAACTCCTGGACGACGAGAGCTGAGTGTGAGGGGGCATTGGCGTGATGCAAAATCCAGGTTTTGGCGATCTTCTTTCGAATGAGGCGAATCCTTTCGCGCAACCGTTTCTTTGTCATGTTGCACTTCTCCGCTATTAAACGGACACTGAGATGACGATCAGACTGTAACACTTCCCTCATTTATGTGACGTTGTCATCAGTTTTGGAAGTTGACGGTCGTCCAACTCGCACATCGTTGTCAATTGATTCCCAGCCATTTTGGAATTGTTTGTGCCACTCGTAAACTCTTGCCTGCGACATGGGTTCATCTCCGAAGGCTTCCCGAATCATAGCTAGGGTCTCGATACCGATTTTTTCTGCCGAAACCAGAATTTGATGGCTGCTTGCTGCTCCAGCAAATGTTGCATCTTGATTTCCAACGCAACGACAAAACACACTTGGCGCGGATCACTCTTCTAGCTCTACCGTTGCTCGGAGTGGATTAAGCAGCGGCGAGTTTGGTAGCTGCGACTTCCCCCTACAATTCTCACTACTCTGCGCATCCCGCTACCCCTTCTAGCGCAGTCAGAATTTTTTTTCTCGATACTTTTGCGACAGACCCTGTATATACACCCTCATGGCCTATGTTTCTTTTACCACTTTCAGTTTTTACTGTATTCATGAAAAAATTATTATGTTGTTTTGAGTAGTTTTCGTATACTTGTGATGTTTTTTATAAATGCTGTGTTCGTGTGTATAAGTCGATTTTGTATTTTGTAGATTAATAGACATATATTATATTCCTACAGTTTTCTGATTTTCATTTCTTGGAATAGCTTTTTTGTGGGGTGTCTAGGTTATAATTGAAAAGTTTTTTTAATACTTTATTCTGTATTATTTGTAATTCATTCGGGTATGTAATGTGTGTGTTTTCCCATATTTCTATTAGGTAATTTAGGTGGTATTGGATTAAACTAACGTATAGGCCCCTCTTAACGTGTGTTGATACAAGATGAGCCATTCTACCAAATACACCAAATAGTGGGATGATTTTTTCTTTTAGTTTTTGTATGTGTTGTTTAAAGAGAAGTGTTTATCAATATATCGGCCCAGGTATTTTAAACTATCTAAAATGTGTAGGTTTCTTTATGAATGGTAATGGTTTATGAATCGGCATTTTTATTTTTGGTGAACTTAGATCATGTAACAAGTTTTTTTAAACATTAATTTGTTAATATGTTTTTAATTAGCCAATTGTTTAATATATTGATATCGAGTTGAGACTTTTCTAATAAAATTTGCAGGTTTTTGCCAAAGTGAAATATTGCAGTGTCATCTGCGTACAAGAATATTTCACTATTTAGATTTAATTGACATATATCATTTATATATATTTGGAATAAAAGTGGTCCCATTATGGAACCTTGAGGAACTCCATAGTTAATGATTTTCAGTTGACTGTTTTTATCTCCTATGCTAAAATATTGTTTTCTTCTGTTTAGGTACAATTTGATAAGTTTAAGAGCAGAACTAGTTACACCTATTTTTCTATTTTTTAAACCAGTATTGCATGACTCACGGTGTCGAAGGCTTTTTGGAGGTCTACTAGAATTGCTATGACATAATTTACATTATCTATTTAGAGTGTTTGACTTTTTTTCTAAAACCGTATTGTTTACCATATAAAAATGTTTTTTTTTTTAGAAAGTTATTTAACATTCCGTATAATTTTGATAAAATCGGTAGGACAGAGATGGGTCTGTAGATGAAAGTTTGAGTTTTTAAAGCACCTTTATATATTGGAACAACCTTAGCGATTTTGAAACTATCTGGAAATTGACCTTTTTTCAAGCTCAGATTGAAAGAAGGTCAATTTTACCAGAAGTGAGGAATAATTTTCCTTACTTCGGGGACACAGACACGTCCACAGCACACTTCTATCGGCTTATCTTTTCAGTGACTAAAAAGGATTCGAAATTTAACTGTTTTGCGGAGAGAACCAATTAAATTTAGCGTAATTAAATCACCCCACAAACAACAGAACAAAAGGTTTAACACTGCTACCGAAAAAAGGCGAAATAGTTTTTTAAGCTTTCGTTACTTGCATTTATTTCTCTATTTATCTTCTACTTTAATTTTTTCCGTTGCTGTGCTTTATTTTGTAGAACTAAGCACAAAATGTTATTTAATTTTTTAAAAAATTAAAAATTAAAAACAAAACGTAAATGTTGTAAAAGGGTATTTTTTTATTCCCCCCGAAAGATATTTTTAAAACTGCGAAATATATTAAAGCAAATACATTTTTATAATGCGAAAATTTCAATGGTGTGAAATTTTAAAAATATACCATTGGGGATGGCATCTTGAGATAAATTATTTTTATTTTTAAAGTTAATGTTTTAAGGGCAGGGAAACATACAGCACCTCACTTAATGTTGTGTACCGATAAGATAAATATTTTTTTTATATACAAGGGAGAGGTTCCATCCTTGGACAGGCTCGTACCAAGGTTAATCGTTCCCAATGGTCGTATATATTGTAAAGCATAATAAATGTTCTTCATCAAGTACATTATGTTTACGTTAAAAGAAATGGGAGATTTTCGTTAATAATACAAATTGGTTTGTGTTATTGAACGTAAAACATTGAAGCTACAATCTGTAAACTTTGAAGGATAAAAACCGCTGATTTAAGGTAATTTAGGAAAGCGATTTTTGTTTATTTATACCCCTTTTACTGATTTATATTGGCTCTTAAAAAACATCATATTTTCTAATAAAAAGATAGTATCAAAAACGTTACCGTAATTTTTTATCGTACTGTGTGTCGCGTACCGTAAGAAGAATTATAAATTTAAAAGTTACATGTAAGTTGTTATGGAGTGTGGAAAGGAAGGCGGTGTATATGTGTGTGATTTTATATTAATACAAGAACAAGAAGAGAAAAATAGTGTTATGGGGTGAGTAGGAATCTGAAGTTATAAAAACTCGATAGATCGCCGGTGTGACTGTATGAAGTACGGTGCAAGGTCAAAGATGTCATATTGTGATTAGTGCGTTTTAAAAATGATAGATGAAGGAGTTTTGCTTAGAATTCATTGAGGAAGGCTAAGAATTTGGTCAGATCTGGTTAGCCTATTGGGAACACGTAGGAGTTCCGAGCAATCTGCAATATTTTGAAAGCAGAGTATGATACCAGAGCAATCAAGGTTTCTCGGAAATTTGTGCTGTAATTACAACGTATATTTTTGTTTTCCTCTTTCTTTCATTCTCCGAATATTTCTGGTGAAATAAAAATTTATCTGCATAATCCATTATGTAAATAAGAATGTCCCGGGAGGGCGGTGTGTGATTTGTTTTATATACAAATCTACAGTTTTATTCAGAGCTTGATGAGATTTATCACAATTGACCTTCGAAACGAGAGAAGGGTCACTGTGTACATGATATTTCGAAAAAAACACCCCACATTCTCTAATTAATTTCTCATAATTTTGGTACTTCTTGATGAAATTTTGCATATTTGCATGTTCTAGATAAGAGGAAAATTACTGGGTTGGGATGGGGGTAGGGGTAATACAACCATTCATAACCCCGAGAAACGCCAAGTACTTCGGCTAATATATAAAAAGCCATGTTTAACGTATTATGTATAAAGATCTAGTTTCCTAATATTCACATTTTTTTTCAAATTTCAATCACCAGTAAGTAGACGTAAAAATGTGTTTTCTCTTTCAAATATTCTAGATTTGAAACCAACGATTAGCTGTGCACGTTGTCTAACTTTTTTACGACGTCTGCGGGGAAATAAATTCACAACCTAATTGTCAATAAATGAACCGGTGTTATAAGGGTTTTAAATCTACATTATATTTGTACACTAAAACGAAAATACACACAGCATACGCAAACATAGCACACGTCTATAACACTAGTTGGTATAAACACGTTTTTGCCTGCATGTTTATTTTTTTAACAGTGTTCTATAAATGTAATTCGACTTTTATTATTTCAGCCAATGGAATATTTGTTATCTGTTTAGCGCTAGCGAAAATACTTCCACAACATTATCATGCTGGCGGTTTTAATAAGTATGCGAGTATTATTCTCCCCGACAGTCCCGGTACGCGAGTCGCCGTCAGGTAATAATGACCGTTGTTAAAGGCACGAATTGAATATGTCAATCGATCATGTCAAACGTTTGCCGTATTAATGGAAAAATCACGAATCGGTATCGGACATGCATTTACACAGCGAATCAAATCAACAACTTCACGTAATATTATTATTTATACGTCAATTAATTGTAACTTTTCTCCATACAAAGCGTATTCATATTTGCAAACCCACATATTTGATCGACGACTAACGAGGGAGCAACACATGTGTGGTAGAATGCCACTGAAAAAAGGATTTAAAGATTATTAAAACGATTGCCTCACGAACAGCACACGTAAACTTTAATACGACTTTAATGACCGTTTCATCCCTGAATAACTGATCATCTCTTACGTGCTAGATTGCACGAAGAACGAATTTTAATATCGAACGTATCATGGCCTCAATGATTGGAATCGTAATTTTTTTTATGGCTATTGGTTGTCTTTTGTCTCGGCCTGTCCATAATAATATTATTATGGAGGTAGTGGAATACGCAATGCTGATGTTTGTACATGGTATTATACTCAACGATAGTGTCGAAGTGTCGACATGTATTGGCGAAAGTTAGGTTTACTTGGTGTGGAATAGCGGCTCAGATATGAACCATTTAGACATTAATGAGTTTGGTATAGAAAAAAAGTCTTCAATCTTTTTGTACGACTATTTCGGGATTCACATTTATATTAAACTATATCTTTATATTCCTGCGACCGGAGGAAACGTTCCTCATTCGGGTAAATATAAATGTGTTTATGCATTACTTATGAAGAAAAAAAAATTATGATATACAAAATTTGATTTTTTTATACTGTTAATACCATAAAGTCGTAAGCCTACAAAATATTTTTGAATTTGGAATATAATTTTGGTCCTTTTTTTCAGCGTAGAGTTCGGGAAATCTGCTGGTAAATGCTTTCGTAAATAAAATAAAACGTTGGCTTTCTGGAAGTTTTTTACAGTCTTGTTAGATGCCTACAGGGAGCATCGCCATTTAATTTTTTAGAACCCGTTATTATATAATATGAACTACACTACATCGTATACTCTCTTCTTTTGCAAAAAATATTGTAATTAGTTTATAGATGCTTTAAAAATGATAATTCAATTTTACATGGGAACGCTAAAAAAATAGTTTTAGTAACATTACAGATAATACTTACCTTAATTAGATCATGCCCATTCTTTTATCTGTAACGTTAGCGGACCTACTTAGATCTCTCATTAAGGCGATCGCTTGTTTCGCAATCGTCAAAATCATGAAAATGGTGTTTTTTTGCTTTGAAAGTTTGATTACCTATAATTATTCTAGGTTCTTCAGTAAATTACTGTGAATGGAACACATCCTTGCCCCAAATTTAACCGAACATTTTTTAATATTTGTTTCTTTATAAGCCTAGAAAAAAATTAAGAGTGAGGGCTGTAAAAATGGTTTGATATCCAGGATCTCCCACTTAACAATTTATCTAGTTTTGTTTTATTGCGTAATGTAGAAAAAATTATTACCCATTAGATGACCGTGAAACATTTTGAATTTTAGCCCTAAATATAACAGCATAACATAAAATACGTGTTTTTAATAAAATATTTCTTACGTAATATCGAACAGGTACCCGGAGGTTCATACAATTTTCAACTCTATAGTTACTGAACGTTAGGACGTATTTCAATGTTCCACTTCTATACCGAGTTAGTTCACGCCCAACTTCGGTGGCGAATAGACGTCTTTATAGTTCGCGTCGCTTCGTTCCGTGCTACTTTTTTAAGATCAATATAGTTTACGCGCAATCGATTTTGAGATTCCCGAGTGATATGCGTATAATGGGCAACAAAGGAAATAAAAAAGTGGGTCCACTCAGCGGACTAAGGAAGAGAAAAGTCAACGCTGGAATGTTTGGGTAAGTTCCAATCATCTTTATTTATTATTTACGCCAAAATTGGGATTTACACATAATTACCGTTGCTAGAAATAGTTCATTTAAATATTCTCAGAAAATTTGAATAAATTTTTATTTCATCAATGTATTTTTTTTACAGGAAACTATATCAACCCGTAAAAAAACAACTCGTAAAGAAGTCGCTGATAGTTCCCGGAGAACTTTTAACTGTCAATGAAAATGTACAGGTAAGCTGGAACATATTACCTACCCGCTTTTAAAATTGTATTATATTATAATACTTCATTATATTGAAACAACCATGAAGTATCTTTGTCAATACGTTTGGAATAACGCAATTTCCCAAAACATCGTCTTTGTTATTTGACGGCGGGTATCAATTTTAGTTTAAAATCATTCCACTTCGCGCGCATTCCAAACCGCCGCACAGTGGTCACGATAAAAAATTATGAAATCGTCAATTATTTGGTTATCTTGAATTATTTTAATTTTTCATAAAAATTGAATGTAAATTACTTTTTATGGATTTAGCTTTTATTTTTTGATGAACGTGCATTTATAATAATACATTTTTAACAAAAACAACACGTAACAACAAATAAGTGCAAAAGTAATGAAACATGTTTTAATTGCAGATCGAATGTAACAAAAAAAATAATGCACCGCCACAAAATTTCAATCAAAACGAATATCTTCATTAGATGAGACAGAAGACACGGATTTTAAAAACCATTCTCTTGTGGTGAGTTATTATTTATTTAGATCTTAAAATTAAATAAACTTACCAGTACTTAAAAAAAAATTATTAATATGTAGGTAATATTAGCATGTTAAAAAAATATTTGTTTATGTAAAATTTATTACGTGGATAACTTGTTTAATAAAATGTTACTTTACGAAACGTGTACAAAATTAATTAAATGTGTTTTAATTGCAGATCGAATGTGACAAAGAGAACATGACACCGCTACAATTTGTTTATCAAAAATCTTCTTTTCAGGAGATAGAAGAAAGTTCCTAATGGCCTAATTAGGTAAACACTGGATAAATAACTAAAATCAATGTAAAAATATGTATATAAATAAATAAAATCTTAATAAATACTTTTAAAAAGAGTGAAGTAACCAATAAAAAGAAGGCAAAATAAGTAACTTGTAAATGTCTATCTATTTATTATGTAGTTGTGTTCCCATAGTTTCTTCTTTATAATAAAACTCATAAATTGTTAGTAAACAGGCGCACGGTGGGAATGGGCATACTATCAGAACTGGAAGTTGAAGGGGATTTGTTTTGAAGCCTATTACGGGATAATTCTACATTTTTATCTACATCATATTCCAATACTGTTGTATTGAACGTAAACGTTAAACAAAATGTTTTAATAACAATTATAAACTAGATAATATTGTCGTTCTTTACTGGAGTTTTTCTATGTATTTAAATAATATTAAAACAAAATAAATTAATAAAACAAAAATATATTATTTCGTTATTTTATGTTTCACGACTTTACCAAGCGTATCCACTGTGTTATTTTCGTTATAAGAGGCGGGTACGTCTTTTCGGCGACCTTTCTTCTAATTGGTTAAACGATACGGGCGATCTAGTCCAAATACGCCCCATTATGAATTTTGTGGTGACCGGTGGATGGCCTTAAGGTTAATCTATTAAAATGTATTTACCTATGACATTATAATGAAAGTATAGGGCTATCTCTATCAAATCTAGCTTTAAGTAATTTGCAAATATTTATTCCACCATTAAAACGGTCCAATGTGAACTAAAAAACTTTATTGAATATATTGTATCTAATAAAGTTTGCCTTCTTTTCTTATGGAAGCGAACATTACTTTAATGTTTAACTTAAAGTTTTTACTTCCCGCAGTTTCCTCTCCCCCATCACATCTACTCCCTACAGGTTTAGAGATGGCATAGTCCTACTGACTTCCCGCAGTTTCCTCTCCCCCATCACATCTACTCCCCACAGTCCTACAGATGGCATAGTCCTACTGACTTCCCGCAGTTTCCTCTCCCCCATCACATCTACTCCCTACAGTCCTACAGATGGTATAGTCCTACTGACTTCACGCAGTTTCCTCTCCCCCATCACATCTACTCCCTACAGTCCTACAGATGGTATAGTCCTACTGACTTCCCGCAGTTTCCTCTCCCCCATCACATCTACTCCCTACAGTCCTACAGATGGTATAGTCCTACTGACTTCGGGCAGTTGGGATTCTTGTACAGTGTATACATATATAATAATCTAAATACGCACAATCAGAGTGCAAACATTTTGTTATTGGTAAATCCGGAAATATACTTTACCTATCTTTTTTGTTACTTACTCGTATTCAATATGATGATACTTAAACCAAAGTACTCGTACACTGCAAACTTCACTA